>JAPVLO010001179.1:0-150549 GCA_027257055.1 Cephalopachus bancanus
CATAGTTTGTCAAGAGTTTTTCTGGCGTTTGCCTGCTCTTGACCCATGTGTTAATAAAGGACTTATAATTAGTTGAAATCAAAAAAATAAAATAAAAATAAAAATCAGGACAGGTTAAAAAAATCAGCACAGGTCTAAACATCTTATCAGCACAGGTCTAAACATCGTCAGTTCACACAGGGTGATGCCTTCTGCTACTGTCACCTAGTGGCAGCATACCTAATATTCAAGGAGAGTAACCAAAACATTCTCTGCAGCTCCCTCTGGCCCAGGGAAAACTTAATAATTATACAGCAAGTTCTAAGTCTCATAGAAAACCTTTATCTGAGGTAACAAGTATATCTCTACAGGGGAGCTTTGCTAGATATAAAGAGAGAAAAGGACAAAGAATACTGTAATTTAGCTAAACTTGAACATCAGTCTTTGAATATTGACAGAAAGAAAACTACAAAACATGTTTAAAAATTTTTTACAATAAAATTAGATAAAGAGAAAGGGCATTGGGAAAAGTATTTTTAGGGCAGTAAAGGCATGTCAATGTTCTCATTGAATAGATTAGTTAGTAAAAAGAGAAGCTTCAAGGTACAAGAGAGAAAACGTAAGTTTGAGGACTTGAAATATTTGACAAGATGGGAGGAAAGGGAACTAAGAGCACATGAAAGAACATTTGACCAAATTCAATACCTTCAAAACTTCACTCATTATTTTAAAATATTCAATGAGGCATAAATTCCTTAACATATTCTTAAGATAAATGTGAAAACATTCTTGTAAAAATATTAGATACACTCCCATTAAAACCTGAACAAGAAAAAAAGATATACATTTACAAAGCACAATAATAAAAATAATTATTATGCTTATTAAATAAACAAAAATAAACACAATAATAAACATTTATTGCAAATATGCATTTCTTATATTAATTTTAAGATCACAAAGGGATTGAATCATATATTATTTTTATTTAAACATCTCCAAGTCCAATTACTTCTACATAATTTTATAAATCTTTTGTATTATAATTTAAAGCATGATACACAAAAATGCCTGTTAAAGTATTCATATCAACAAAAGCATCCATCATTATCAGATTTGCTATATTACAGCCTGAAAATCATTTTAACAATTTCTTTACTAAAAATAGAGAATTTCTGTTATCAATTTCATGGGTGAGGTAAAATTTAGATAGACAGAAAACCTGGTCAATGACAAGTCAGGATCCAAAAGTATTCTGGCAGCTTTAAATAAGCAGTCAAATCTAACACAAATAAGTTATCAAGGTTAAGTCAAAGGCTTTTCTTCAGTTATGGTTTTTATTATCCAAATCACCAATTCAAGGGACATAAATAAGCTGCCGACAATAAAAAAACAGTGAATTAATTTAAACCATAATTAAGATAACATAAATCACACAATGAGTCATTTAAAAACATAATTAACATTAAGATATTTTCCCAAAATGTTTAATGAGCACATAGGCTTAATTAATAGAAATAAATTATCATAAGAATATTGTTCAGAAGAGAATGGACAAGATGATCCACTGAGGAGCATAAAAAGTATGTATTATTATTTATTTTACTTTTTTTTGTCTAAAGAAAGTTAATTTTTATTGATAGTAAATAACCTATTTATCAACTACATACTTGATAGTTGGTCATATATAAAGATATAAAATAATTGTAATAAACAAATATCGTTTTGTAGTTGACTGTTATGACATTTCTGAAGGCCACATTTTGTAACACAGATATACTATTTCCTAGTTTATAATGGGAAAATAAGAATTTTAGTAATTTTTATATGTTGATGATCTGTACATGATTATTAAATCAGACCTTCACATTGAAATCAGACTACCACTGGAGATTTGAATTGAGATTAAATAAATTTTTTCAGATAGTAATTTTGTCAATTTAAGGTAAACATTCTCTAATATATTAATTCTTTTGATTGGGAATAACTTTATAAAGTGTGTAAGTATTTTGGGGTCAAAGTGTACTAAAACTTTGAAAGATACATAGATATCAATTCTGCCACCTCCAACATAAATTATACTATTTCAAAGAAAAGTCATAGTTTTAACTAATGTACCAATAGAGAAATACAATTATAATCATGTCAAAACCATGGTTGACAGGATCGAGGTTTTTCCATTTAGAGCACAGAAATCTGGGAAAAGTATTGCACTCCACCTTACAACCACAACAAAAACAGCTAAATAATTTGCACGATATTAACGTGTCTTTATTGCCTAAGAGAGCTAAGATTTTGGGACACTAACCTGATAATTGAAGAAAAACAGGAACCAGCTAGCAGAGATAGCAAACACAAATACTTGCATCCCTAAAGCAACTGCTGGGGTATATCTGCAGTAAAGCTGGTAAAAAGTCAGCTGACATTTATAACAAATTTCTAATGACTGAATGGAGGCCAACATGAGAATATAGAATCCTTGGAGTCTGTATTCAGGGGAATCCACATTCCCTCATGAGTAGATACAGGGAAATCCACACTCCCTCATGGGCTCTTATCCATGGCCCTACAAGGTACCCATGGGAGACCCAAGATTGTCTTTCATGAAGCTGACCTGAGGAACAGGCAGTGTAGCTTTGGGAAAGACATAAAATCTAGCCTTCTCCTCTATCTCTCCTAAAGAAAAAAAATAGAAAGTCTTAAACCTCTAGGGAAAGAAAAGTAAAACCTTTCTCCTTCATGACACAGGAAAGGCCCATTTCAGCTGGTCTTGGAAGGGAACTAAAGAAACTCTCCCTCTCTGGTGTAGGAAGAAGACAATCTTGGGAATTCATGCCATTAATGATCCCCTAGTTACCCAGGAGGTATAGAATCACTGGGAGCAACTCACAACTGCGATCTAGTGACACAGTACCTGCCAGAGACTGAGGCTGAGACAGAATAAAAGAGAACATGCTTTGCTCTCCTGCTTGTATCTCCAGATGGGCAAATGTCAAGCAATTAACTGGAGCCCACTTCCAAAAAGGGATCAAAGCACAGAGAGACCTTTTCCCAAGGAGCAGCATGAAGGAAAGACCTACATCTGATTGTGAGAAGACATTGGGGAAAAAGTCTGTGGCAAGCCTGCCCTCATTCTACACATTAGAGGAATTTGCAGTGAGAGTAACCTGAGACTCAACAACAAGAAATTGAACAATCCTAAGTCAGGTTCTAGAAGGATTGGCTGAATCTTCAGACTAAAGTCTTCAAAAGAGAGAGAAAGGGAGAAAGAGAGAGAGAGAGAGGCAGAAAGAAATTGAGGGAGAGAAGGAAGTCAGGCAGGCAAAAGGAAAAATTGTACTTTGCAGGCATAAAATTTGTCTATCTCAACAAACAAAAATTTAGACATATGATACCAAAACTGCCAAAAGTCAAAGATAAAGAGGCAAATTTTAAAGTGTGCTGGAGAAAAAGAACTATATTCAGAAGAATCGCGATAAGAATTATAGATATCTACTAATCAGAAAATGTGCCATCCAGAAGATAATGGTGTGGTATCATTGAAGAGCTGAGAAAAAGTCAACCTGGAATTTCATAACCAGCAAAAACATCCTTTAACATTGAAAGTGAATTAAAAGAGAAAAAACAGAATGTGTTAACAACAGATCTGCACTTTAAGATCTGTTACAGGAAGTTCTTCAGGCAGAAGGAATGTATGTATTAAATCAACAATAGATATAAAATGTACTTTTCCACTTTTATTTTATTTTATTTTGAGTCAGGGTCTCCCTCTGTTGCTCAGGTTTGAGTGCAGTGGCAAGATCGCTGCTCACCAGTGTCTCTACCTCAGGCTCAGGCAATGCCCCCACATCAGACTCCCAAGTAGCTGGGACTACAGGCGCATGCCACCTTGCTTGGCTAATTTTTTTTCTTATTTTTGTAGAGACAAGGTCTTACTATGTTACCTAGGCTGGTCTTGAACTCCTAAACTCAAGCAGTCCTCCTACCTCAGTCTCCCAAAGTGCTGGGATTATAGGCATGAACTACCATTCCCAACTCTTTGTTCACTTTTAGATTCTCTAAAATATATTTGAGCAGACAAAACAAATACCATAGTAATAAACTGTCCCTTTAAAGCATATATAAAAGTGAAGTTTATAACAACAATAGCATCAAAGATAAGATCAGTTTAATTAAAAGCTTGTTATTTGAAGCAATTGATAAATTTGATAAATTTATATAGTTGGAATGAATTAGATTGCATCAAGGGTGGAATAAAATTACAAATAGGAATGAAAGAGAGAACATCACTACAAATCCTTAAACACAAAAATAACTATAAGGTAATATTACATACAATTCTTTTCACTAAATTCAGTATTTGAAAGACAAATTAGACAAATTCCTGGGATGATAAAGTCAAAGCTCATTCAAGAAGAATTAGATAACTTGAGTAGTCCATTTATCTATCAAACAGATTGAAATTGATTTCTAATAAACAAACAAAAAACTTCCAACAAACAAAACTCCAGATCCAGAAAACTTGTCTAGTAAATTCTGCCATGTATTTATTGATTAAATAGATAAGTATTACTCATTCTACACAATCTCTTCCAGAATGTGAAAAACAGGTAAATACTTCTCAACTTATTTTATTCGTATACCGTTAACTTGGCACTAAAACCAGCAAAGACATTATATGAAAACTCTAGAGTAATAACCATTTTTTAAAGAAAAAAAAGTGAACATCAGCAACAAATAACTAGCAAAACAAAACAACAATTAAAAAAATACAATGTATATAATGACATAGTGGGGTTTATCCTAATAATATAGCCTGGTATAAATTTCCAATATTGTTGTAATTTATCATATCAATAGATAAAAGAAAAAGCCTGTTTGGTACTCTCAATAAATGCAGGGGAAAAAAGCCTTTGACAAAATAAAATGCCATTTATAAAATGTCTCAGAAATCTAACAGACAGGAACTACTTTAACCTTATAAAAGGTGTCTATGAAAAAATCTACAGGTGACATCACAATGACTAAGAAATACTGAGTGCTGGGACTTCCAGCAAGACGGCAACAGGGCAGTTTGGTCTGTGTGACCCTCTGCGAAAGAGAGCACACATAAAGACTCTCACTCTCCCCCAGGGGCTATGACTCCCACCATTGGCAGCCTGTTCTTCACATGTTGCTCGGCCATCACGTCAGTTGCCTCAGCCACAGCCTCAGCCACCACAGCTGCTGCTGCTGCTGCCATCACTCCCCCCCTGCCTGAGGTGACCCATGACTCCTGGACAATGTAGCACCCCCCAAAACTGAAACCTGCCACTGCCACGCCCCACCCCTCACCCGGAGCCAGGTTCATGGAGCTCCTTCCATGCACTGTGAAGCAGTGACTTCCACACACTGTGAAGCAGTGTCACCATCACTACCATTGCCTGCTCCCTCCTGTCCTGGGTGGCCTCTGACTTCTGCCCAGTCCAGCCTGCATTGGCTGGCAGTCTCCAGCTGCAGCAGAAAAGGAGATTATCTGGAGCTCTGAGACCAGCTCCACCCGGCTTGGCCCATCTCCCAGCTTGGGATCCAAGGTAACAACATTAAAATGGGAATGACAGAAGCCCCTCCTCCATACTGAATAGACACAGAACAGATCTGAGTGGCAGATCCGGCAGGCAGCCCAGATTTGAACCACCCTCCACAGCAGACCAGGGGAAACTGACTCTAACTGTGAACAAATCTACCAGACTGCAAAGAGAGCTTGAAGTCAGAGCTGAAAGGACACTAGACTTAAAGAAAAAGTCTCAGAGTGTGCATGGTTCCCTGTTTTAATTTTTTTAAATTCCTTGTTTGTTTGTCTTACCCATTTTGTTTTCTCTCTCTTCATACTGTTATAAATAACATTTTCATACTTTCTTTGGTTCTGTTAGTTTGCTGACTTAATTCTATTATATTTTATTTTATTTTTCTCTTCAGATCCCATCTTTGTATAGGGGACTAGCACATCAATAAAGAGGTTGGTTAGCTTGTATGTTTCTATGATTGTATGTTTTAGTTTTTTTCATATGGCTGATGGTTTGTTTGTTGTTGTTGTTGTTTTTCTTTTTACTTATATTGGCCTCTGTGTGTCTTTCCATTTGTTAGTCAGAATGTTGGTTTGTTTTCTCTCTCTTACTCCTCTCTCTCTCCATCTCCATTTTCCTCCCATTCCTGTTCCATTATTTTCCCATTTCTTACTTAATTTTGCTTCCAGGAAGTAAATCTATAACCCCACTGCATGGACAGATTGTAAGGCAATGGGAAGTGGGTTACAGATTATCCATATACCTGTTGGGGGATACTGGGATCTGCAGATAGATTTTCAATCACAGATTCCCACTCAATTAAATCTCAGAACTGCAAAAAATATTGCCCCCAGTCTACAGTCTAGCTCCAGAATTGAACAAAGTCAGAGGATATACATAAGGAAGAATAGGAGATTAAACAAAGATAAGTTTAAAAAAAAACCTCCACCCCTGAACAGCAGAATTAAAGAAGACAGGGGTGGGGGAGAGAAAAACTAAAAAATGAAAAAGTGGGGAGGAAAGTCTACACAAATAAAAAAAAAAAGAAGAATATAGGTCTCACACAGAACCCTGGGAGGTCAGACACTGAGAAAACAGACTTTGGAATGCAAACAATGAAGAGCCTCCAGAATGACTGCTCACATATGACAAACCCAGACATCAAGACATTAATAGAAAGAATAAAAAGAATTAAGGAGAGACAAGAGGAAAATAGGATGGAACGGATAACTGAAATAACTGCAGTAAAGAATACTATGATTGAAATAAATAGCAAACTAATAAGCATGGAAAACAGAATTAGCCAAGCTGAAGAAAGAATCTTGGAACTTGAAGACCAAAATACAGAACTAACCCAAACTGTCAAAAATATAGAAAAGAAGCTTAAAAGACAGAACAAAAACCTTCAAGAGGTGGATGATTACTTCAAGAGACCAAACCTAAGAGTGATTGAACTTCCTGAGGGAGGAAGAGAGACAGAGACCATCCTGGAACAAACATTCCATGAAATTATTCAAGAAAACTTCCCTCATCTCATCAGTGATGCAAAATTCAAACACAAGAAATTCAGAGAACTCCTGCAAGATAATAAATGAGAAGACCAACTCCCATACACATAATAATTCACCAAAACATAGTAGGTATAAAAGAAAAACTCCTAAAGGCAGCAAGAGAAAAACGTCACACTATCTACCAGGGAAGATCAATGAGAATAGCAGCAGATTTATCTACAGAAACCCTTCAGACTAGGAGAGCTTGTAGCCCAATCAACAAGGTACTCAAAGTTAAACAATTCCAACCAAGAATAGCCTACCCAGCCAAGCTAAGCTTCATCAGTGAGGGAGAATTAAAATCTTTCCCAGACATCCAATCCCTAAGAACTTATGCTACCTCCAGACCACCTCTGTAAGAAACACTTAAGAAAGTATTAAGCACAGAAGAAAAGGAGAAAAGAAAGACAATGTTCTTCACAAGAGTACAGGGAATAGATGGAAAACAAACATGAATCAACCAAAAACCAAATGAAAGACAACAAATAAATAGGGAACAACAACAACTATATAAGAACCTAATGACAGGGCTAAACCTGTCAAATATTCTCCTGAATGTGAATGGACTAAACATACCACTGAAAAGACACAGAATGGTGGACTGGATAAGAAACCATGACCTCATTTTTTGCCACATCCAGGAGACTCATCTCAATTCAAGGGACGCACACAGTCTCAAAGTTAAAGGATGGAAAATGAGTTTCCAGGCAAATGGACCACAAAGAAGGCAGGAGTTGCCATCTAAATATCAGACAAAACAACATTTAAGTTATCAAAAATTTTAAAAGATGCAAAATGGCACTGCATAATAATAAAAGATTCATTCCATCGACAAGAAATATCCATCCTAAACATATATGCACCCAACACAGGAGCACCAGCATTTATAAAACAACCACTAAATAAACTAAAAAAAGATATTGACTTTAACACCATTATAGCAGAGGACTTAAATAACCCAATGACAGCCCTAGATAGATCATCAAGGCAAAAAATCAACAAGGAGATCCAGAACCTAAACTTGACACTTGATTAAATGGACTTAGTGAATACCTGCAGAATATTCCACCTAGCAACCAGAGACTATACATTCTACTCATCACCACATGCAACATACTCCAAGATCAAACACATCCTTGGCCATAAATGAAGCATAAACAAATTCCATAAGGTTGAAAACATGCCATGACATTTCAGACAACAGTGGAATAAAAATAAATATCAACAACAACAACATTTCCCCAATGTCCACAAAGACATGGACACTAAACAGCAAGATGTTGAACAATGACTGAGTCAACACTGAAATCAAAGAAGAAATTGAAAGGTTCTTGGAAACAAATGAAAATGAAGAAACATCTTACCAAAACCTCTGGGTTGCCATGAAATCAGTTTTTTTGGGGGGGAATTTATATCTCTATGAGCACATATCTAAAAAATGGAAAGATCATAAGTGGAAAATCTAACAAATCACCCAAAGGAGCTAGAAAGACAGGAACTCCAAAACCCCAACTTTAGTTGAAGAAACCAAATCACAAAAATAAGAGCCCAATTATGGGACATAGAGGACAAAAATATCATAGAAAACATCAACAAACAAAAAGCTGGCTCTTTGAAAGAATTAAAAAGATTGATGGGTCCCTAGCCAGAATGACCAAGAAAAAGAAAAAAGCCCAAATAAACACAATCAGAAATACAAAAGATCGAATCACAACTGACCCCAAAGAAGTACAAAAGATTATCAAAGATTACTATGTACAATTATATGGAAACAAACCCGATAACCTAAATGAAATGGAAGACTTTCTGACATCACACAACCACCCCAGGTTAAAACAAGAAGACACTGAGACCAAATAAATAGACCAATAACACTAAATAGACCAATAACAACTTAGAAAATTGACTCTGTCATACAAAAAATACCTTCAAAGAAAAGCCCTGGACTGGATGGCTTTCCAGCAGAATTCTACAAAACGTACAAGGAGGAGCTGATACCAATCCTACTGAAAGTATTCTAGGCAATTGAGAAAGATGTAATTCTCCTCAAATTATTTTATGAAGTTAAAATTAGACCGATACCCAAACCAGGTAAAGATCCAACAAAGAAAGAGAACTACAGGCCAATGTCCCTTATGAACAGAGATGCAAATATTCTCAACAAGATTCTAGCAAATCAGACCCAAAAACACATCTCAAATATCATCCACCATGACCAGGTAGACTTCAACCCCAGAATGCAGGGCTCATTCAACATTCACAAGACCAAAAATGTCACTAAATACATCAACAGATGTAAAACAAGATCCACACGATTATCTCATTAGATGCAGAAAAAGTTTTTGATAAAATCCAGCATTCCTTCTTGATAAAACCCCTCAAACACCTAGGTATACAAGGAACATACCTCAAAATAGCAAGTACCATCTATGAAAAATCCACAGCTAACATATTGCTGAATGGACAGAAACTAGAATAATTTCCCCATGAACAGCCCTGGACAGATCATCAAGACAAAAATCAGAAGGAGATCCAAAACCTCAATGGGACTCGAACAAGTGGACCTAATTGGTACCTATGGAACACTCCACACAATGACCACAGAATATACATTCTACTCATCAACACATGGAACATACTCCAAAATCGACCACATCATTGACCATAAATCAAACATAAGCAAATTTCATAAGACTGAAATTTTGCCATACACCTTCTCAGACCACAGTGAAATAAGAATAAATATCAACACCAACAAAGTTCCCCAAAAACCCACAAAGACATGGATACTAAACAATATGATGCTAAGCAACTTCTGGGTCAATGATGAAATCAAAACAGAGATTAAAAGTTACCTGGAAACAAATGAAAATGAAGAACTATCTTACCAAAATCTCTGGGATGCCATGAAAGCAGTAGTAGGAGGGGGATTCAAATTTTTACACACACATATGAAGAAAATGGAAAGATCACAAGTTAACAGCCTAACAAGTCACCTAAGAAAACTGGAAATGCAAGACTACCAAAACCCTAACTACAGCAGAAGAATCGAGATTACCAAAATAAAGCCCAAATCCAGGACATTGAAGATAAAAAGATAATACAAAAAAGTAAACAAAACAAAAAGTTGGTTCTTTGAAAGGATAAACAAGATAGATGGTCCCCTAGTCAGACTGACCAAGAAAAAGAGAAAAAACCCAAATCAACTCAATCAGAATCACAAAAGATTATGACACAACTGACTCTGAGGAAATAAAAAAGATTATTAGAGACTACTATGTACAATTATATGGAAACAAACTTGAAAACCTAAAGGAAATGGAGGACTTTCTGACATCACACAACCTTCCAAGGTTGAAACAATAAGACACTGAGAACTTAAATAGATCAATAGCAATCAAGGAAATTGACAATGTCATAAGAAAACTACTGCTAAAAGAAGCCCTGGACCAGATAGCTTTCCAGAAAAATTCTACAAAACATACAAGGAGGAAATGATACCAATCCTATTGAAAATATTCCAGGTGATTGAGAAATATGGAATTCTCTCCAAATCATTTTATGAAGCTAACATCACATTGATACCCAAGCCAGGTAAAGACCTAACAAAGAAAGAGAACTACAGGCCAATATCTTTGATGAGCACAGATGCTAAAATTCTCAACAAGATCCTAGCAAACCAGAATCTCAAAAATCATCTCAAAAATCATCCATCATGAACAAGTAGGTTTCATCTCTGGGATGCAAGGCTGGTTCAACATTTGTAAGACCATAACCATAATTAAACACATCAACAGATGTAAAAACAAAAACCACATGATTCTATCATTAGATGCAGAAATTTTTTTTTGATAAAAACCAGCACCCTTCTTGATAAAAACCCTCAAATATCTAGGCATAGGTGGAACATACCTCAAAATAGAAAAAGCCATCTAGGAAAAGCCCACAGGCAGCATACTCCTAAAGAGACAAAAACTGGAACAATTTCCCCTGAAAAACTAGAACAAGACAAGGATGCCCACTCTCACTCCACCTGTCCAACATAGTTTGGAATTGCTGGCCAGAGCAATCAAAGCAGAGAATGTGGTTGGGGCATCCAGAGAAGGAAAGAGGAAGTCAAGTTTTCTCTCTTTGCAGATGACATGATTGTATACCTTGAAAGTCCAAAAGAACCTGCCAGAAACCTCCTGGCACTGATACAGAACTTTGGCAAAGTCTCAGGGTATAAAATAAATGTACAAAAGACAAAAACATTTCTATAAACCAATAATAAACAAACAGAAACCCAAATAAAAAGCACAATTCCATTTACAATAGTGACACAAAAAAAGAAATACCTTGGCATCTTCCTAACCAGAGACATAAAAGAACTTTACAATGAAAATTACAAAACACTGCTCAAAGAAATCAAAGATGACACATACAAGTGGAAAAATTTCCCATGCTCATGGATTGGAAGAACTAACATTGTTAAGATGACAGATTTACCTAAGGCAATCTACAGATTTAATGCAATACCCATCAGATTACCAGCAACATTCATCTCAGATCTAGAAAAAGCAATACAGAAATTCATTTGGAAACATAAATGAGCAAGAATAGCCAAAACAAACCTCAGCAAAACAAAAAAAGTAGGAGGTATCACACTTCCAGACTTCTTCAAACTATACTATAAAGTTGCAATAATCAAAACAGCCTGGTATTGGCACAAGAACAGGCATATAGAGCAGTGGAATAGAATTGAGATTCCAGAAGCAAAACCTCAATTTCTTAACCAACTCATCTTCGACAAATCCTCCACCACCCACTACTGGGGAGAGTAGAACCTACTTAGTAAATTGTGCTGGGAAAACAGGCTCACCACATGCAGAAGAATGAAACAGGACCCCTACCTATCCCCATAAACAAAAATTAACTCTAAATGGATCACAAACCTAAATGTAAAACCTCAAACTGTAAGAACCTTAGAAAATGCAGGAGACACTCTTATGGAAGTTGGAACTGGCAACCGATTCCTGATCAAAACCTGAAGTGCCAGGTCATAAAAGATAAGATAGACAAGTGGGACCTTATTAAACTGACAAGTTTCTGCAAAGCCAAAGAAACCATCAAGAGAGCAGGGAGAGAGCCCACAGACTGGGAAAAAGTATTTGCCAACTCCATGTCTGACAAAGGACTAACATCAAGGGTCTACAAGGAACTCAAATGTGCTGAAAGGATAAAAACAAACATCTCCATTACAAAGTGGGCTACAGATATGGATAGACGCTTCTCAAAAGAAGATATACGAGCTGCCAACAGACACAAGAAAACATTTTCAGCCTCACTAGTCATCAAAGAAATGCAAATTAAAACAACACTGAGATACCACCTAACTCCAGTCAGAATGGCCATCATCAATAACTCAATAAATAACAGATGCTGGAGAGGAAGTGGTGAAAAGGGAACACTTTTACACTGTTGGTGGGAGTGTAAACTGGTACAGCCACTGTGAAAATCAGCGTGGCAATTCCTAAAAGTTTAAAAATTGACTTTCCATATGACCTTGCAATCCCTTTACTGGGAATATACCTGGAACAATTCAGGTCACTGTATAAAAAAGATACCTGCACACATATGTTTATCGCAGCATTGTCCACAATGGCAAGAACACGGAACCAACCTTGCTACCCATCAAAAGATTGGATATAAGAAATGTGGTACATATATACAATGAAGTATCACACAGTCATAAATATGAACAAAACCATGAACTTCACAGCAACGTGAATGAAATTAGAGTTTATAATACTGAGTAATCTGTCATAGAAACAAAGAACTGAGTATCACATGTTCTCAGTCATAAATGGTCCTTGAACAACTACCATATTACTGTAGGAAAGGGATTGAAAGTAGTGGAGAACTGCAGGGAGGGGGATGGGGGCGGGTAGCTGGGATTGGGAATAGTCGATATCTGCGTGGGGGGGAACACCTCATCAACAAGGATACCTGTAAAATGGAAATTTTATACCTAACCCTGAATTGTTCCCCACAATTTCAAAATAAAAATTAAAAGAGAAATACACACACACACACACACACACACACACACACACACACACGGCAAAAAATTAACATAAATGCTTACCTCATATATAAAAGTTTCCACAAACTGTTTTGCAAACCTAAATGTAAAAGCTAAATCTACAAAACTTTAAAAATAAAACACACACAAAAACATGTTTTAGACCATGAGTGGGAAAAGATTTCTTAGATATGATACAAAAATACATAATAAGAAAAATTACATTTTAAAAAATAGTAATGACACCATTAAAACATGTAAAGAAACCATAGATTAAATACATATATCTGTCAAAGGCTTGTATCAAGGATACATAAAGAACTATCAAAAGTCAATAATCAGAAAATAATCTGCTATATAAAAAATGGGTAAAAGTGTATTTAAACATGTTTAACATCATTAATTACTAGGATAATGCAAATTAAAACTACAATATAATACCAAAGCACATCTAGAAGAATGACCTTAAAAGATATAACAAAATATTTTGGAGTGATGGAAATGTTCTATATTATGATAGTGGTGTGGTTACATGACTGTGAAAATTCTGTCAAAGTCTATCAAAACACCAAAATTAAACAAAAAAGGTTGAATTTAACTGCATCTCAATTATACCTTGATTTAAAAAAAAATCATGACTGGTAGATAATTTGCATGCACAAATGAACTTGTAAAACAAACATTTTATTTGACTTTTGAAAGTATATTCTTCAATTATACACTAGGAACTATAAACTTTAAGTAGATTGAGTAAACATAGCAAAATTATTACATGTGAGCACAAATTATTTTATGTTTATGGAAAGATAGAGATAAGATTAAACGTGGAAATATATACTCATCTTTAACATGTTTTTTCTCATAAATCACTATTTTTAAAATAGCGATTGCTCATCAAGGATATTGACTTGTAGTGCTCTTTCTTTGCCTGATCTTTACCTGGTTTGGATATCAATGTAATGTTAGCGTCATAAAATAATTTGAGGAGAGTTCCATATTTCTCGATTGCCTGGAGTACTCGCAATAGGATTGGTATCACCTCCTCCTTGTATGACATTGTTGATTTCCGTGGTTGTTATCAATCTATTTAGGGTCTCGATTTCTTCTTGTTTCAACCTGGGGAAGTTGTGTGATGTCAGAAATTTCTCCATTTCCTTTAGGTTTTCAAGTTTGTTTCCACACAAGTGTACATAGTAATCTCTGTTAATCTTTTTTGGGTTTTGGGGGGTTTTTTCTTGGTCAGTCTTGCTAGGGTGCTAATCAATCTTGTTTATCCTTTCAAAGAACCAGCTTTTTATTTTCTTGATTTAGTGCCCATGCCATAAGAGATAAGGTAGATAAGTGGGAACTCATTAAACTGAAAAACTTTGGTAAAGCCATAGAAACCACCAAGAGAGTGGGGAGAAGGCCCACAGACGGGGGAAAAAATATTTGCCAACTGTATATTTGACAAAGGCTTAACATCTAGGAACTACAAGTCCTTTTTCAAATGTGCCAAAAAGAAAAAACAAACAGCCCCATTAAGAGGCCTAACATCTAGGAACTACAAGTCCTTTTTCAAATGTGCCAAAAAGAAAAAAACAAACAGCCCCATTACAAAGTGGGCAAAATATATGAATAGACACTTCTCAAAAGAAGACATATGAGCAGCCAACAGGTATATGAAAAAATGCTTAACCTCACTAGTCATCAAAAAATGCAAATTAAAACCACACTGAGATACCATCTAATTCCAGTCAGGATGGCCATCATCAGTAACTCAGCAAACAACAGATGCTGGAGAGGATGTGGCAAAAAGGGAACACTTCTACACTGTTGATGGAAGTGTAAACTAGCATAGCCTCTGTAGAAAACAGTGTGGTGATTCCTAAATGATCTAAAAATTGACATCCTATATGATTCCACAATCCCCCCAGAGCAATTCAAATCACTCTATGAAAAAGATACCTGCACATGCATGTTTATTGCAGGAATTTTCATAATAGCAAAAACATGGAACCAACCATGCTGCCCATCAAAAGAGAACTGGATACAAAAAATGTGGTACATATACATGATGGAATATTATGAAACCATAAAAAAGAAAAAAAATTATGAACGTCACAGCAACTTGGATGGACTAACAGGTTATAATATTGAGTGATCTATCTCAGAAACAAAGAACCGAGTATGACATGTTCTCACTTATAAGTGGAACTTGGACAACTATTGTAATACAATAAGAAATGGATTGGCAGTAGTGGGAAACTGCCAGGGGTGGGGGGGTACACTTCATCAGCAAGGTTACCTGCATAACGAACATTTTGTATATCTGACATTGAATTGTACCACACATCTTTAAAATAAAAATAAAAAAAAATAGAAATAAAATAGTGATTGTACAACCCAAGTAATTACTGACAAGTTAGAGCCAATGAATTCAGGCTAAGTAGCAGAAACTATACTAAAAGACAATTCCAATAAAAAACAAAACATAAAAAACACTGCTTTTTCCTTGAGACACCTAAGAAATGAACAGCTCCCCAGTACTTCAATAATAAAAAGTATCTAGTTAAAATAAAATATTCAGTCATGTCTTGAAAAGTATAGGTATTAAAATGTAACACATTCTATAGATTCTTCATGAGTTGACCTTTATTTACCACTTTTCCAAAGTTTCCATATTCATTTTTGATTATCCATGTTATTTTGTTTGTACTTTTAAAATTTTTCATTTATTCATTTTTATAGAAAATGTCTCACTGTTGTCCAAGGTGGAGTGCAGTGGTGCAATCGTAGCTCACTGTAGCCTCAAACTCCTAGGCTCAGGGTAACATCCTGCCTCAGTCTCTCAAATAGCTGGGACTACAGGCTATGCCACCACACTTGGCTAATTTTTTCTTTCCTTTCCTTTTTACCTAGAGAGGCGGTCTTGCTCTGTTGCCTGGACTAGTCTTGAACTTCTGTTCTGAAGCAAACCTCCTGCCTCAACCTCCCAAAGTGCTAGGGTTACAAGCATGAGCCTCTATGCCTGACAAGTTAATACTTTAAAAAAATAATCACATATTTTGTGCTTTACATTCAAACTTTATATTTTACAGAAGAGCTCAATTAATCAAAGAAAGTTTCAGCAAGATTGATAATTAGTAATGGAACTAGGATTTGGAAATAAACAACCTGAATTGAGAGTCTTCTCTCTTAAAGACTACAGGATACCAAACTCACTGTGAACATTATTATGTATATTTATTTATCAATCTATGAATACTATTTTATATTTGATCCATGGGGCTAGAACTTAAGGTAAACATATATCAATCCCACCCTTTAAGGATGCTCTGGGGTTGGTCAAAGAGAATAATCCAAGGAAGGTTAGTATACCAGGTGATAAAGGAAGATAATCCAAGAACAAGCAACTCATCTTGGAGTTTCACTGTAAACACAAAGGAGGTCAGTTGTAGGTGTCAAGCAAATGTCATGCAAGTCAATCTTGCCTATGTCTCCTAGGAGACTCTAATTAGATAGGGGATATGTCAAAATTAGCTAGGGGATATGTCATAAAATGGCACATATACATTGATAGAAGAATTATTTTTATCATATCTACTGTTATAAAGTATTCTACATCAGCTGAAACAATGCAGATATTCTTACCTCTAATTAATGATGAAGAAACTAAGGCTTACACACTTGCCGAGCTTATAAATTCCAGAAACAAGATCTTTGAACTTCAAATGAAGTCGGTTTTTTTGCTTTGCTGAACTGTTAGATAAAATCTGGAAACACAGACACCTATTCTTTAATGAAGAATTAATTCATTATCGAAGTGGCTATGCTGGCACATTTAATTAACTCCCTGCATGAGAAAGAAGATGTGGCAAAATCTTAGTGCATTGATACTTTTGATTTTTGACTTAGCTGGTGTTTTGTAGGGTGTTAGATTCACTGACTATAGGATACAATATGTAGGAATTAAGGGTTCCCATTGAGATTTTGATGATCTAAACCAAAACTGGTTAGATAATTCAAATCTGAACTATAAAGACTTTTAAAAATTGCCTTTTGTTTATTTCCTAGGGAATAATATAACCTTAGTAGTTTCTGTCTCAATTATACATATTTATATATTTATAACTGATCAGATAAAATAAATTAAATATGCATATTTTTACATATGAGTTTATGTATGCAGTAAAACAAACTGGATTTCATTCCCCAGTCTGCTCACTAAACCCACTTAACCCATTTTCAGCATCTTATTAAAGGGAATGTCATTGAACAAGTTGATTATTCCAATAAATTAACTTTTAGCTTCTCCTCTCTCACACCCATACATCAGAATATTCTACCTTCAAAATATATCCTCATCCTATCATTTGTGACAACTTGCCAAACTGTTTCATACTGGTCCAAGGATCAAGATCTCTCATGTGCCTTTAACAGCCTCTTCAGAGTTCCTTTTCTCCCCCCTTAACTCACTATAAAACAGACTGTATACAACCACCAAAGGAAGCATTCTAGACTACAGACTGTATCTCACATATACAATCCTCTTGTTTGGAACTCTTAAATGACTTCCACTATAGGCAACAGCATATATTTGATACAATCCAAAGATATCCTTGACCAAAAAAAGCCCTCTGTCATTTATCCCTACCACCCCTCAGTTCTATCTTTATCACTCTGAGCCTTTCTCAGTATAAATCGGTAGATTATGCCCATCTCCACCTCAGAACCCTTACAGTTGCTACAAATTCTACAATCTATTCTTTTCCTACAAGATCCCCCCAGAACTGGATCTTTCTCATCCTTCAATTCTGCTCAAATATTCCCTGTACAGGTAGGTTATCCTGAACTGACATGAAAAATACTCTCCCAACTTCTTGCCAATCACTATCCAGTTACCCTCCTTTATTTTATAGTAATTATTATTGCCTAATATTACATGATTTGTTTTGTACTTATTTACTGTCTTCTGCCCTAGATAGTATGTTTCAGGATGGAACAAACTCATTTTTCCCCTCCGTGTTAAGTATCCAATGCCTTGAACAATGCTTGGTTTCTCTGAGAGGTTTATGAGGGTCTCCAGTGGTGACCTGCCTCATTCCAAATTCTGGCAGTTTCCCCGGTCTGCTAGCTGGAGTGAGCACTAGCTAATAGTAGCTACATTCACTGTGAAGTTCCTTCACTTTCATCTGGGAGGTTGCACATTTCTTACTGCACTTGGAACTCTGCTACTGGGGACTAAAACAACTCACCTCACTCCAAGGCAGGCTGACTAAATCTTCAGTTCAAATTTTTGTTAGAGTGTAGAGTAAATCCAGTCCCCAGTTGAGACCACATTCTTACTTAGCTCCCTCTTTGCCATTCTATTTGACTCCCTTTATTCCCCTCCAGGACTTGCTCTTTCAATAAATCACTTAAAACAGAATTTGATCTCAATTCTAGGAAAGCTGAACCAAAATAACTTTCAATAAATATTTTTTTGAGTGAATGGAGGCAAAGCTAAGAGAGCCTTGCTAATGAAACCAGGAGATTCGAGCATCAAGATTTAATTCTTGTGAACTATAGGAAAATATCGAACAACAGCAATTCTTATATTGTTTCAATGCAACTTTTCGCATCTCAAAAAGTATTGTTGCCCGCCGCTGCCACCATTACCGCCACCGTCGCCAATGCGGAGGCCACGGACAGCATGATGGCAGTAGCACATCGTACCACCCGGGCCAGAGGCAACCCACTTCAAGCCATGTCAGGGAAGATCTGCTGGAGTCGCTGCCACCTCTCCTGCAACCCAGAAATCCTGGCTGCCCGCCATGTGTCTCCCGTTGTCTGCCCTGAGGCAGGCAGCCATCTTGTTCCTGTTCGGCCCCACCCCCTCTGAGGTGAGCAGCTGAGATAGCACCACCTGCTGGCGATCCAAGGTAATGACACCGAAATGGGCGAAACAAACTTGATAAAGACATACACCAGAGTGCTGAACGGAGGGTAATCTGAACTGTCCTTCACAGCAGACCAGGGACAAGTGACCCTAACTGCAAACTAATTTACCAGCTTGAAAAGAAAACTAGAAATCAGACCTGAAAGGACATTGGACTTAAACGAAATGTCTCAGAGTGTGCTTCATTGATTCTATTAGTTTAATGACTTAATTCTATTCCTACTGTATTGTTCTCTTTTTTCTTTTTTCCTTTTCTTCTCTTTTCTTCTCTTTGTAAACCATATCTTTGTATAGAGGAACAGCACACTGGTTAGCTTGTATGTTAGCATCACTATATGTTTTATTTTTATTTTTTATTTTTTGTATGGAGTTGGTTCATCTGTAGCTGTGGTCTATTGTTTTTATCTGTTTCAGTATAGGCCTCTCTCTCTATTTGTTGGCACACTCGTTTGTTCCCCCCTTACTCCTCTATCTCTCCACTCCCCTTTTCAACCCACTATCTGCTCCATTCTCTCCCTTTTGCTAATCATTTTATTTCAGGAAGTAAACTTACAGCCCCACTGCACGGACAGATTCCAGGGCAGTAGGAAGTGGGCTCCACATTATGCACACACATGTCAGCGAATACCAGGACCTGCAGATAGACTATGAATCACAGTTCCCCCCTAAGCAAATCGCAAAACTGCACAAAGGATCACCTCCAACCTTCAGTGCAATTCCAGAATTGAACAAAGTAAGAGGGTATACATAAAGAAAGGAGATTGAACAAACAGAATTAAAACCAATCCCTTTACTCCTGAATAACAGAATTAAAGAAGACGGTGACGTGGAGGAAAAGAAAAAGTAGGGAGGGGGAGAAAACACAAATGAAGAAAAACCAAAAGAAGAAGGTAGGTATCACACAGACCCCTGGGAAATCAGACACTGAGAAAACAGATTCTGGAACACAAACAATGAAGAGCCCCAAGAATGACTGGTTTCATGCAACAAACCCAGACATCAGGACATTAATGGAGAGAATTAAAAAAATTGAGGAGAGACAAGAGGAAAATAGGAAGGAGCTGATGTCAGAAATGACAGCAGTAAAGAATAAAGTGATGGAAATGAACACCAGACTAATAAGTATGGAAAGCAGAATCAGCCAAGCAGAAGAAAGAATCTCAGAGCTCGAAGACCAAAACACAGAACTAACCCAAACTGTCAAAAGCATAGAAAAGAAGCTCAAAAAGACAGAACAAAACCTGAAGAGATGAATGACCACTTCAAGAGACCAAACCTAAGAGTAATTGGGCTTCCTGAGGCAGAGAGAGAAACAGAAGCCACACTGGAACAAACATTTCATGAAATAATTCAAGAAAACTTCCCTCATCTCATTAAGGATGAAAACATCTAAACACAAGGGATTCAGAGATCCCCTGCAAGACAACAAATGAGAAGACCAACTCCCAGACACATAATAATTCTCCTAAACAAAGTAGCTATAAAAGGAAAAATCCTAAAGGCAGCAAGAGAAAAAGGCCATACTACCTACCAGGGAAAACCAATTAGAATAGCAGCAGATTTATCCACAGAAAACCTGCAGGCGAGGAGAGCCTGGAGCCCTATCTTCAAAGTTCTAAAAGAGAAACAATTTCAACCAAGAATAACCTACCTAGCCAAACTAAGCTTCATTAGTGAGGGAGAATTGAAATCTTTTCCAGATATCCAACTCCTGGGTCAATGACGAAATCCAAACAGAGATCAAAAGATACCTGGAAACAAATGAAAATGATGAAAAATCTTACCAAAATCTCTGAGATGCCCTGAAAGCTGTAGTAAGAGGGGAGTTTATATCCCTACAAACACACATGAAGAAAATGGAAGGAACAGAAATTCACAACCTAACAAGCCACCTAAAGAACCTGGAAAAGCAAGACCACAAAAACCCTAATATCAGCAGAAGAATCCAGATCACCAAAATAAAAGCCCAAATCCAGGACATAGAAGACAAAAAGATAACACAAAAAATCAGTGAAACAAAAAGCTGGTTGTTCGAAAGGATAAACAAGATCAATGGTCCCCTAGCTAGACTGACCAAGAAAAAACGAGAAAAAAACCAAATAAACACAATCAGAAACACAAAAGATGAAGTCACATCTGACTCTGAAGAAATACAAAAGATCATTAGAGACTACTATGCACATTTAAATGGAAACAAACTTGAAAACCTTAAGGAAATGGAGGACTTTCTGACGTCACACAACCTACCTAGGTTGGAACAAGAAGATATTGAGACCCTAAATAGACGAATAACAATCAAGGAAATCGACTATGTAATAAGAAAACTTCCTACAGAAAAAAGCCCTGGTCCAGATTGCTTTCTAGCAGAATTCTACAAGACATTTAAGGAGGAGCTGATACCAATCCTACTGAAGGTATTCCAGGCAATTGAAAAAGATGGAACTCTCCCCAAGTCATTTTATGAAGCCAACATCACACTGATACCCAAGCCAGGTAAAGATCCAACAAAGAAAGAGAACTACAGGCCAATATCTTTGATGAACATATGTGCTAATATTCTCAAGAAGATCCTAGCAATCTGGATTCAGCAATACATCTCAAAAATCATCCACCATGACCAAGTAGGCTTCATTCCTGGGATGCAAGGCTCGTTCAACATTTGTAAAACCATAAATGTAATGAAATACATCAACAGATGTCAAAACAAAAACCACATGATCATATCATTAGATGCAGAAAAAGATTTTGATAAAATCCAGCACCCCTTCTTGATAAAAACCCTTGAACATCTAGGCATACGGGGAACATACCTCAAAATAGTAAAAGCCATCTACGAGAAACCCACAGCCAGCATACTCCTAAATGGACAACAATTGGAACCAATTCCCATGAAAACTGGAACTACACAAGGATGCCCACTCTCACCCCTCCTGTTCAACATAGTATTGAAAGTCCTGGCTAGAGCAATTAGAGAAGAGGAGGCAATCAGAGGTATTCAAATAGGAAAAGAGGAAGTTAAGTTATCTCTCTTTGCAGACGATATGATTGTGTACCTTGAAAACCCAAGAGAATCTGTCAAAAGCCTCCTTACATTGATAAAGGCCTTTGGCAAAGTTTCAGGAAACAAAATAAATGTACAAAAGACAATCGCATTTCTCTACACCAATAATAAACAAACAGAAACCCAAGTAAAAAACAGAATTCCATTCACAATAGCCACACACAAAAAAAGAAATACCTTGGTATCTTCCTAACCAGAGACGTGAAAGACCTTTACAATGAAAATTACAAAACACTGCTCAAAGAAATCAAAGCTGACATGAAAAAGTGGAAAAATATCCCATGCTCATGGATTGGATGAATCAAAATTGTGAAGATGTCCATCTCACCTAAGGCAATCTACAAATTCAATGCGATACCCATTAAATTACCAACAACATTCTTCTCAGACCTAGAAAAAACAACACAGGAATTCATATG
The DNA here is from genome assembly GCA_027257055.1 of Cephalopachus bancanus. Lineage (NCBI taxonomy): Eukaryota > Metazoa > Chordata > Mammalia > Primates > Tarsiidae > Cephalopachus > Cephalopachus bancanus. The sequence continues at coordinate 22,540 of JAPVLO010001179.1, forward strand.
GAAACACAAACGTCCAAGAATAGCCAGAATAATCCTCAGCAAAAAAAACCAAAGCAGGTGGTATCACAATACCAGATTTCAAACTTTACTATAAAGGTACAATCATCAAAACAGCTTGGTATTGGTACAGGAACAGGCATATAGATCAATGGAATAGAATTGAGATTTCAGAAGCAAAACCTCAATTTCTCAACCAACTCATCTTCGACAAAGCCCCCACCTCTACCATTGGGGAGAGGAGAACCTATTCAGTAAATGGTGCTGGGAAAACTGCCTGACTACATGCAGAAGATTGAAACAGGACCCCTATTTATCCCCATGCACAAACGTTAACTCCAAATGGATCAGAGACCTAAATGTAAAACCTCAAACCATAAGAACCTTAGAAAAGGAAGGAAATACCCTCATGGAAATCGGAACTGGCATCAATTCCTGAACAAAACCCGAAACCCACAGGTCATAAGAGAGAAGATAGACAAGTGGGACCTTATAAAACTGACAAGCTTCTGCAAAGCCAAAGAAACCATCAAGAGAGCAGGGAGACAGCCTACAGATTGGGAAAAAGTATTTGCCAACTCCAGGTCTGACAAAGGCTTAACATCCTGGATCTACAAGGAACTGAAATGTACTGAAAAGAAGAAAACAAACAACCCCATTATAAAATGGGCAAAAGATATGAACAGACACTTCACAAAAGAAGACATCTGAGCAGCCGACAAACACATGAAGAAATGCTCAACCTCACTAATCATCAGGGAGATGCAAATCAAAACCACACTTAGATACCACTTAACTCCAATCAGAATGGCAATTATCAACAACTCAAAAAATAACAGCTGCTGGAGAGGGTGTGGTGATAAGGGAACACTTCTACACTGTTGGTGGGAGTGTAAATTAGTGCAACCTCCGTGGAAAGCAGTGTGGCAATTCCTAAAAGCTCTAAAAATCGACCTTCCATATGACCCTGCAATCCCCTACTGGGAATATACCCTGAACAACTCAAATCACTCTATAAAAATGATACCTGCACACGTATGTTTATCGCAGCGTTGTTCACAATAGCAGGAACCTGGAAACAACCTTGCTGCCCATCGAAAGGGGACTGGATTAAAAAAAATGTGGTACATATACATGATGGAATACTACGCAGCCATAAAAAAGAACAAAATCATGAATTTCACAGCAACCTGGATGGAACTAGAGTCTATAATACGAGTGACCTCTCACAGAAACAAAGATCCAAGTATCCCATGTTCTCACTCATATAATGGACTTTGAACATCCAATGTAATACTGTAAGAAAATGACTGACGGTACTGAGAAACTATGGGGGGGAGGGGGATGGGATTAACAGTAGCAAATATCTGCCTGGGGATGGGAAAACACCTCTTATCAACAGGGTGCCTGAATGAAACGTAATTGTACACCTAACCCTTAACTGTACCCCACGAAACCATAATAAAAAAATATTGATTATACTAAAAAAATTATTGTTTTTTGTTGTTTTTGTGTTTTAAAGAAATAGGTTTCCTGGTCAAATACCCTTACAAATACTGCATAATATACTAGACTCCTTCTACAAAAATGGTTAAATATTGATATCAACATTCTAAAGAATCTAAAATTCAGGCAGTGAGGTTGGCCAATAAAAAAAAATACTCCTACCAAATACCCAGACACACTAATTACTGCCACTTGTGAGTATGTGATGTTAGATGGCAAGGGGGGATTAGGGTTGCAGATGCAGATAGAATTAAGGTAACTAATCATTTGATTATCAAAAAAAGAGATTATCTGGAATTATCTGGGAGGCCCCAGTGTAATCACAAGAGTTATTTAAAGTGGAAGATGGAGGCAGAGTAGAGCAAAATCAGAAAAAGATTTCACCTGCTTTGTCACTGACTTTGAACACTGAGAAAGGGGACATGAGCCCTAGAATGCAGGTGGCTTCTAGTAGCTTGAAAACACAGGGTGGATAATCCCCCAGAGCCACCAGAAGGAATACAGCACTGCACAAATTTTCAGTTTAACCCAATGAGAGCCATTTTGGACTTCCATAATCCGGAAATGTAAGATTACACATGTGTGTTGTTTCAAACCATTAAGTCTGCAGTAATTGGTTACAGTAGCAATATCAACCTAATATATACCATAAATAGACTTGTTTACTTTAGTTGAATGTAATATTTATCAAATATATTGGAAGAGAAGGTACTTTTTTCTCAGATACTTGAAAACACTTCTTGTTAAATGTGTATTTAATATATGCAAACATTTTATTGTTATGATAACTAAATTAAACCTGATTTTCTAAAATGCAAAAAAACCCAAAAAATGCTTTTCAAAAGATAAAACTTCTAATACTGTAAACTCTACACAAATTATATCCTGGGGGGGGAGATCAGGATTAAATATTGAATGGTACATGAAGAAACCTTGGTTTGATGTAAATAATGTAAATTAATAATAAAATTTACATTTTCTAGTATGTAGATCAGGAATCACTCCTTTAAAATGAACATTTACTCAAAATAGTAGAAAAGAATCTTACTCTCCATATAAAATACAGAGACTTTGAACAAGTATTATCAGTGTGTTTTTAGCTTTTGGGGCATTTATATGAAAGGAAAGTGTCAGTAGCGGTCTCCCAAAGCATCCAATTCTTTGTCATGAAAAAATTTAATACATTATAAATAAAGTCAGTTATATCCTCTGCATCCTAAGTCTTTACCATTCCAGATATTATTTATTACCATACACTAGCTTTGAAAATCTTTCTGAAATAATTTATTTTTCTTGATCTTCAAGCTCTCCCCCCTTTCTCTACCATCACTGACATCTTGAAAAGGTTTTTTATGTTGGTGAACCATCTTCCATTCACCTTTTCTATATTGTAATCCAATTTTTATTATTTCTCCTTTTTGAACACTCATCTCACACCTATCACCAGTGATGTAGGCTTCCTATTAGTAGCTATCCATGTTGCATTTGATGGGCACACATTTAGGAGGACTTTGGGATACCACTGTGTACAGAGGTCTTGAGTGGCATGAAGTTTGTGCAGACCCATGTTCATGAATGTAGACAGGAAGATTATTAGATGTACTTTGAATAATACACAAATTTTAAAAGGGTGGTTATTCAAAAACAAAATTAATATGGCTAGAAAAAATCCACTGCTCTCTGGGCATTGTAATTATATGTCCTATAGATAAATGAGAATTTGTAGAGTACTCTAATTAAAAGACATGTATACATGCCCAATTTAAAAAAAAGAATTTTTTATTCCATGTATTAGTCTTTTTTTTTTTTTTTTTGAGTTGGAGTCTCACTCTGTCGCCCAGACTGGAGTGCAGTGGCCGCTTCTGGCCACCCAGCCTCGACCTGCTGGGCTCCAGCAATCCTTCCACCTCAGCCTTCCCAGTAGCTGGAATTACAGGCATGTGCTATGACGCCCGGCTGATTTTTTGATTTATTGTAGAGATGAGGTCTCGCTGCCCAGGCGGGTCTCGAACCTGCGAGCTCAGGCAATCCACTCACCTCAGCCTCCCAAAGGCGCGGGATTACAGGCTGAGCCACCAAGCCCGGCTGTATTAGTCTTTTAACCACTTTTTGTTATGAATTTGTCATATATTAATTTTTATAAAATGTATGCTTTAAAAAACATTTTTTTAAAATGTTTTTTTTAACATTCAGTATCAAAATTATTGATGTTATGGAATGAATGATCATCCAAAAGACTAAGGCAGAGCTGGTCCTGCAATTTGTCACAGACTTGCTCAAAATTAAAAGCCCTTTCTTTGGAATGTTGTACCTTTTCCTCATTGGTATTTCCAAAGCAAACTGTGAGGTTAAAATGCCCAAGCAATCACTCTATACTGCTAAAAGCTTTATTATTCTTCAAAAAACTGAGTTCTTATTTATCAGATAAGAAGTGTGTTTAATGTAAAATAGTTCACATTATTAAGAAAAACATTTTTTGGTACCTGCATTTTGTTACAGAAAAAATAAATCAGATTTTATTTGAGCACATAAAGGCTTTAACTTATATAGATGTTTTAATTTTGTAAATAGTTACAGAATTAGTTGCATTGAAAGCATGTGGAAATATTTCTTTATTAAGTGAAAATATAAGCTGGATTAATGATTCAGTTTTCTACAGTTTTGATGATTAAAAAAATTGTGGATGTACTTGAATGTAAATGTGAGACATCTAAATGAATAAAAGTGATTAAGTAACACTGGTATTAAATATTAATATTTTCTAGTTTACATTTATGCTTCTTGATTACATATGCAAGTAGACACTACTTGATTAGATATCACTTAAACTGATAAATTAAATTTATAAAATGTATATAATTTTTGTTTCTGAAATACATTGTAGGAAAAATGTGATAGAGCAAGAGAAATATTTAAATCATACCATAAGAAAATGAAATTCCAACCCAAAATTTAAAAGTATAAAAGTTTATAATCTAACAACTCTTAAAAAAAATGCAAGAGTGTTTTATCCTGCAAGTTACTGAGGCCTGCAATTGTATTCCTGCTGCACAGAAGGTTAATTGACCTAAATTTTATAGGCTTTCCAATTTTGTGTGATAGAGAATGACTTGGAAAAAATAGAGTTGGGAAGTTATTGTCCAATTGTTTAGGGAATACGGCTTCAGTCCTTATATTTGATTTATTAACATTGATTTTTGTAATAACTTCACAAAGCCACAGGTTTACTTGCCACTTTGAAGTAAATTATTTCTTTTGGTGGCGAGATGGACTGTTGCTTTAAGTTTTGCAAATGAACTGGTATCAAGAAAACATTAAGCCAATATTTTATGAAATCTACAATGTTAGACTCTTGAGAAAGGACAATTTTATTTTTATTTTTTATTATTAAGTTTTTGAGTTGGAGTCTTACTCTGTCACCCAGACTGGAGTGCAGTGGCCACTCCTGGCCACTGCAATCTCAACCTGCTGGGCTCAGGTGATCCTTCCACCTCAGCGTTCCAAGTACCTGGAACTACAGGCATGCGCTACCATGCCTGGCTAATTTTTGATTTATTGTAGAGATGAGGTCTTGCCAAGTTGCCCAGGTGGGTCTCAAACCTGCGGGCTCAGGCAATCCACTCACCTCAGCCTCCCAAAGTGTGGGATTACATGTTGAGCCACCGAGCCGGGCGAGAATGGACAATTTTTAAAAAGTCATTTCCTAGTAAAAAGTATGAACTCTAGTGAGGCAGGTAAGCATAATGACTTACAAAGCATAATGACTGCTCAGTCAAATTGAGAACCCAGAAACTTGATGCAGCAACATAGAGAACAGATTTTAACTCTGACTTTGGAATCAGAAATGACATCATGGTGAAGTATGATCAGAGCTTTTCTTGCTGTCAAGATGAAGTAGCACAGCATTCTGACATTAAATAAAAATAAAAAATAATAAAACTTAAATAATATTAAAAATGCTTGACATGGCCTGTGTTGATAAGTGGCCTGGAATGACTAGAGTCAGTGAAAACAATACAGCAAAAAAGGAGAAGAATGACTGTGTATATAACAGGAGAACATCACATAAATTAAGACACTGTGAGAAAAAAGAATGGTATAAACATGGACATCCAGTTGTAGGAACTACTGGCTTTTCCACATAGATACAGACATGGCTACAAGATGAGTGCTGGAAAAATACACAGTCTAGCACACATCTTTAAAACTGTCTCAGCTTTTCACAAGGTCCTTAATCCCTTTTTAAATCAAACTCCACGTACTCAACTTATTTTCCTCCAAAAGTCCCATGTTTGGGATTTTAAATGCAAACTTATCCTTCAGAACAACGTGTCAAATTAACCCATGTGAAAGTAAAACAGAAAAAGAATATCGTCTATGTTTCCTACATTTCCATTTTGTTTAAACAATAGTGAAAGAGTCACCCTTCCATGAGGACATCTTTCTGGCTTGAAGTGGCAATCAGGCTGGAAATGCACCAAAGGGGTTCTTTCCTGTGAATAAACATCATTACACAGGACTTTCAGCCATATGTCCAATCTCCAGGTCTCTGTAGACTCATGAGAGATCATCTTGTGGACTTTTATGTAATAAACCAACAGTATGTTCAAAGCTCCAATGTGACTAGAAGATTACTGTACAATTTGCCAAGAAATTACTAAGTTAAAAACCAACAGATGCTGGTGCAGGTGCAGAGAAAAGGGAATACTTCTACATAGTTGATGGGAGTGCAAGCTACTTCAACCTCTATGGAAAGCAGTGTGCATTCCTAAAGGAACCAGAAATTGACCTTCCATATGATCCAGCAATCCCTTTCCTGGAAATAGACCCAGAGAAACATAAATGGTTCTACAAAAAAAGACACCTCCACATGCATGTTTGTTGCTGTTATTTATTTACAACAGAAATAACATGGAACCAGCCCTGCTACCCATCAAAAGTGCACTGGGTAAAGAAAATGTGGTACATATACAAAATGGAATATTACACAATCATAAAGAACAATAAAATCATGGACTTTGCAGCAAGCCGGATGGAGTTGGAGACCATCATACTAAGTGAACTATCACAGAAACAAAGAACTGAATACCACATCCTCTCACTCATAATTGATGCCTGAGCAATAGTCAAGTTAGCACAAGAGGGTGATTGGCAGTGGATGGGCATTGTTGGGGAGGGAGGCGGGTGAGTAACAACACAAAGTGTACCTGGTTCACTACCAGGGGGAGTGAGGGTCCAAACTTCACCTTCACGCAGCCCAATTATGTAGTAAATACTCACTTGTACCCCATATCTCAAAAATTTTTTTTAAAACAGAAAGTAAGAAGCAAAAGGAAGGAAAGTGTGTACAAAACATAAAGAGAGGACAAGAGAAGAAAATAATTTTTTTAAAGAGAGGTAGAAAACCAACTAGGAGGACTAGATTGAGAAGAGTAATAGGAGAAACAACCTGAAATAGAAGAGAATGAATTATTAAATTCATATTAATTTTTTAACTCTTTCAAATGGAAAGTCCAGTTTTAGCTGTTGTAGTTGTTATCTATTGCTGTGTAACAAGGGAGAGAGGGCTCTCTATCTCTACTCTCTTGTTCTGCCTTGAATCCTTCTCATAAACACTTCATAGAGGTCTGAGGCAAAATCTCAAAGGTGAAAACAATCCCCTTGTGTTTGGGGGAGGCTGAAGTTCTAAACCATCACTGTGGCACACATGTACAAGTCCTTAAAGTGTCATTCATTTTCTTCTAACCTGCTTTCATGGCTGTCACTGATCCTTCCTGGCTCCTCCAAAAGGACACTTTTTGTGTACCACCTCTCCTTCCAGATACTTATTCATATTTGGAATTCAGTTCACCTGTATATATTACAATTTCTACTTGCTTGATGGGTCGCTGCAAAATAAGATTTTGCCACTTTTTTGGATTTTTGTCAATTATAGGTTGAGAGGCTTGTGCATCCTTAGTGCAATTAGAAACTCCTCAATTTTGTTTACTTAGTGTGTGTGGAAGTTGGGAGGTGGAGGTGTTTGTATTGGTTTTAATTGAACTAAATTTCCTGTTTATTGATATCTTCTGGTAAAGACCATTTTAACAAGAAAATTAAATTCTCTGTGGGTCCACAGAGAAGTATTACTGAAATGTATAACTGCATAAAGCTTAATGGAATTTTCTGTAGATAGATAAAATACAATTTTTATTGTGCTGTTATATATATATGTGCTTTATACATATAAGTTATATATATATATAACAACACAATAAAAAAATTTCAAAAAAAGGAAATCTTTATACTTGAATTTAAATTAGTACCAAATTTTGTTGTACTAATATATTTTTGGCTTCTTATTCAACACATAAGAATATAAATTATCCTTTCTAAAGCATGACAGAGATAAGAAAATAAAAAGAAGTATTTTTATTCTTAAGACTCATAATCTAGGAGCAGAAAGAGATATAATAATAATTTTTATACAACACATTGCATAAATAAACATTTAATGAAAATATTATTTCCCTCATGTATTTAGGGTTCCATCTTTATTTAAAACAATGTAGGAAATATGAGTGGAAAATCTGATAATTCTGTGATTTCCATATTTAACTAAAATATTGTTCTGTACTGATTTTTATTTGGTTTTATGAAAATATGTCTATGGTTTTGCATTAGCTTGCCAGTTTGATGAGGTCCCACTTTATCTTATCTCTTATGACCCATCAAGAGAGCAGGGAGACAGCCCACAGACTGGGAAAAAGTATTTGCCAACTCCAGATCTAACAAAGGCTTAACATCTTGGATCCACAAGGAACTCAAATGCACTGAAAAGAAAAAAAAAATAACCCCATTATAAAGTGGGCAAAAGATATGAACAGCCACTTCTCAAAGGTAGATATCTGAGCAGCCAACAGACACATGAAGAAATATTCAACTTCACTAATAATCAAGGAGATGCAAATCAAAACCACACTGAGAAAACATCTAACTCTAATCAGAATGGCCATTATCAATAACTCTAAAAACAACAGTTGCTGGAGAGGGTGTGGTGAAAAGGAAACACTTATACACTGTTGTTGGGAGTGCAAGCTAGTGCAACCTCTGTGGAAAACAGTGTGGTGATTCCTAAAAGCTCTAAATATCGACCTCCCATATGACCCTGCAATCCCCCTACTAGGAATATAACCTGAAGAACTCAAATCACTCTATGAAAAAGATACCTCCATACGTATGTTTATCACAGCATTGTTCACAATAGCAAGAACGTGGAACCATGCTGTCCATCAAAAGAGGACTGGATTAAAAAAATGTGGTACACATACACAATGGAATAGTGATTGGCATGGGCAAGTGATTGGTACTTCCGAATTCTCTGATTGTCCTCGTACAACTTCAGTCATAATGGGAGTCAGTGAAATATCATTATTGAGAATTCAGAAATCCTGTAATCCACTGAACAGAAATATAATGATAGGAAACATTATTAGAGGCTCACATACTTGAAATGACTATACAAAACTGTGAAACAACTTTCATTCCTTAGAATTTTGGATGTTGTGGTAAAGAAAATATTTGGATGCCTTCTTCATAATTTATATTTAGGGTAATTGTTGGGAGCTGGCCATGGAGGCCCACTGAACGTTAGGGATCAGAGAGGGCTGTGGACCCCAAGACCACTAGGATGTGTTTGGGAGCCATTGACCCCATTTTCCTCCTCCTTTTACCATGTAGCACAAGTAACCTAAGGGAACTCTGCTGATCTAAGCTGAAAGACTCTGTGACTGTGACAGGCATGGCTCACTCTAGAAACTCATTGTTCCTGTTTCCCATAAACTGCAGTTTCAGCTTAGGTATTAGATATAATTCAAATTCAGGTCACATTTGGGAGCCTTTTATATGGTACAAGCTTCTTTATAAGATTTAAAAGTATATTTGTAGAATTAGTATATACTTATGGAGAGCTGTTTTCAGCTTTAGATGGTATAGATGATTATCTAGAGTTACTAGAAATAGCCCAGCACAAACCTTGGGCTGGGCCACATTCCTGAGGGCCCAGCATGTATTTTGGACTGGGCTGCATTCTTTTAGGCCGGCTTTAGCTACAGTTAGTGTAGGGTTTTTCTACCTATTATATAAATTGAATTTATTTTATTCATAGAAAGTATTGTAGAATAGGTCATGCTAACATCAGGGAATCATGTTAGTTCAGGCATGACCAATCATGATATTTTGAGGTTTAATAAGAATACAGTTAACTTTAGAAATTTCATTGTCTCCATTTTCTACTATTGTGGTTTTGGCCTTAGTACATTTACAGTTTATATTTGGGTTTTACTTTTAGAAGCTTTGTTGCTGATGATCAGTTTTATATATTAGGATTAGGAATTAGAAACTTTCATAGAAATTAGGATAGATATATAGGACTTTAGAATAGCCATTTTATTAAGAGATTGTAATCTATTGTTCCAAAAAGTGGCCCACTGTGAACCTTGGACTGGGTCACATCCTGTAGAACCCAGCGTGATCTTTGGACTGGGCCATATTCTTTAGAAGTTGGTGTAAGCTTCCATAGCATTGTGTAAGTAGTATTAGCATAGAATAGAAAGTTGATAAAATTTAAGTTAGTCATCATGGGTGTTGTGTGTGCATGAGTTTTAGAAGTTATTGATTATCAGAACATCATGATGCTAGTAGGGATTGTTGCATTGCTTTTGAGGAACATTAACTAGTGAAGGGAACAATAAGACAATTTTGGGGTTTGTCCCTTTTAGTACCTGAGAAAACATCTGGTGGGTGGGGGATGCCCCTCCTGCTCCTGGCTTTGTGCTCACATGAAAGACTTGTGAGACTCTCTGTGTAAAATTTGGGGATAAATAACTGCTGTAACTTTCAATAAATGGCTTCTGCATTAGACAGAGTCCAGTCTCTTTCTTTCTCCCCCCTCTCTTTCTTTCTCTTTATTTCTCCAGAATAATCACCGACGCTGCCACACCTTCCAAGGGACCTCCTAAATCTCTCTGCAGGGTCTGGCCCCCCATAGGTAATATTGCTATAAACTATAATTTATACCATTTACATCTGCCACAAATAATATAATATATGTTATATATAAATATATGACAGATAAATATATATCAGCTACAAATAAGGACCTATTAAGTCTCTATTGATTGTCTATTAGGCAAATCAATATATTTAGTGCTAAATTCCTACTATTGGTAAGACAGTGTACTGTACCAGTAACAGTAGTGATATTATTATTACTGCTGCAGTTGTTTTAGATAACATAGCACATGTAATTTGCTAAGTTCTGGTCTGTGCAACTGATATGCAAATTCATGTGACTCTATGAAGTAGACAATATTAGTCTCCTCTACAGAAGCTGAAATTTGGGAGTTTAATTTGCTTCCATAAAGTCACATAGTTAATATGCATCCCAGGATTGGATTCCAGACTGCTAGCTCCTGAATTCAAGCTATGAAATGATACTCCTTGGTCATGGCCTAGTGCATCATGTCTTTTGGGGGCTTACATTTTGTATTTAACAGTTCCAAAGAAAGGGACACATTCTGCTATCCTTTATTCATATAGTAAATTAAAATTTTGGCAGAGATCTTTCTCAGTGTATCTCTCAATAATAATGATATTTTTATTCTAAGGAGAATTGATATACTTAATTTTAAGAGTTTCAGAAGATAATTATTCACACAAGTATAATGAAATTTAAAGTGCTAAATCTCATAGACTGTAAGTTTATTCATGAGATTTCTAGTTAATACTATATCAGTATTCCTTTTCTCATCTAAATCAGCACATTATAATGACAGTTGTAGATATTCATTTATTCAAGAATATGACTGAAAATTTTTTGTATTCTTAAATAATTTGTAGGAATATCCAACTGGATATGAACATAGAACAGTTAGATACATACCTGGAGAATAAAGAGCTTACTGAGAATTTAGGGGGAAAGATTAATACATCAATACATTTCTATTCATAGATTGTCATAAAAATTGCACAAATATATTTCATCTTGGATTCACCTTAATTTCTCAATGACAACAGATAGCTGTGCTATGATAATTCAAAATGCAGGAATACAAAGCAGCATTTCATTCTCCTCCATGGAGTGATCATATTCATCATGTCACCTCTCAAGGAAGGGTAGCTATACTTGTTTAAAATGATGCTCCTCGGTCTAGCTATGCACAGTGAGTTCCTTATGAAATGCTTTCAGAAACTACAAGATGGATATCCTTTTTCAAATATTAACTGAAAAGTACATAAATCTTTGACATAAGATAACTACACTTCCTAATATTTCCCTCCTTTCTTATCTCATTTGCTTATTTGTGGGTCAATTGGTTTGTTTTATTATTATTACTGTGGTTCATTCCACCAAGAGTTTGACTAAACAGTGGACAAAGAATAAAAAGAAAGTCACAATATCCAAGCAAAACATTTACTATGGTCAGCTGTATTCTTTAAATAATAATAATAAGATCAAGAAAATAAGCCTCTGTACCTGGTTTGTGACTGTGTGCCCTAACTATTTTTTTTAAAAGGCAGCAGAAAGGTTAGGAACTAAACTTGAACTGTGAGTTTTGGACTGGTTGTACTTCCAATTCATTTTCAATTGAATAATTTACTTCTCTTCTAAATTAAGCCAGACAAAGTCAACATTTCTTTGTCTTTTCCTTGTGGTATGCCCATTCCTAGAACTATTATAAAAAAGCACAAAAATTTAAAAAAACCTCACTAAGGAAATACTGATTTAATGTCCAAAACATATCTATGATTTAATTGTTTTAACATACAAGGAAAATATAGCAATGGAACTTTGTTTCTTTTTTGAGTTGAAATCTTACTTTGTCACTGAGGTTGGAGTGCAGTGGAGCAATCATCACTGCAGGCTTGTCCTCTTGGTCTCAGATGATCCTTCCTCCTTAGCCTCCCAAGTAGCTAGAACTAGAGGCATGCACAACCATGCCTGGCTAATTTTTTGATTGTAGAACAAGGTCTGATTATGTTACCTGGGCTAATTTTGAGCTCTTGGGCTTAAGCAATCCTCTTGCCTTAACCTCCCAAAGTGTTACGATTACAGACATGAGTCACCCCATTGAGCCACAGTGAGACTTTTGATACTCATGAGCTTATTATATAAAGTCAGGAAAATTTCTCAAAAATTACCCAAATAAATAAAATACTGCATGCTGGTGTAATTAACAGAAAAATGTCTGAAATTATAAATGTTCATAAAAGGAGTGATGGTGGGGGCATGTACATACAGGAAGCATTCCCCTCTGCAAAGGATATTAGGTGGGAAAGTGGAAGGATGAGGATATTTCCTCATTTTTTAATTATCATAGACAATGATGCTATGGACATTTCATATGTATTTTCTTGTATATATCATAGTGTTCCTGAAGGTAATGTACCTAAAAGTATAATTATAAGATTTGAAACTATGCATAGTTTCACATTTACTAGATTTTGTCAAATTATTTCCCAAATTATGTATTCCAATTTACATCTCCATAGTCCTTGTCTATGTACACCCATGGTTCCACATCTTCACTGATACTTGGTAGTACTTGATTTTAAATTTTTGGCCTATCAGATAAGGGTGAAATGGTATCTCCCTATAGTTGTACATCTCCCTGACTACCTGTGCATTTAAGAATCTTCCAGAGATAACTAAGAATCACAGACCTCCCAGGCAGCAGGCTAGCTGTCTGCAACAAAAATAAAGGGGAGAAACTGGAGATTAGAACTCAAGTGACTTTAGCCACTAAGGAAAGATTACAGAACTAGTCTGATCTCTTATTTTGACCTTTGGTTTTATCATTCTGACTGTATGTGTTGCTCACTATTTTTTGCTTTCTAAATTACACTATCCTTTTCATGATATTATTGGTCTGTCTCTGTGTAGCTACCAGTATTCTTTAGAGAATTTTCCTTCTCAGTTTTTATTTTTTTCACTTCTCTCCGGCCTTGTGTCTCTTTTTCACCTATTAGTTGTTATGTATGTCTGTTCTCCTTCTCACTCTTCTCTTTTTCTAACTTACTATTGACCCCACTTTCCTCCATTAGTTTCCTCTTTTATACTTCCTTTTGCTCCAGGGATTAGAGAAAAATCTACACAAATGAATAAAAACCAAAAGAAGAATATGGGTCTCTCCCAGACCCCTGGGAGGGCAGACACTGAGAAAACTGACTTCAGAATACAAACAATGAAGAGGCCCCAGAATGACTGGTCTCAAACTATAAACCTAGCTATTGAGACAATAATGGAGAGATTAAAAAGAATTGAGGAGAGACAAGAAGAAACTAGGAAGGAGTTGATAACTGAGATAAAAGTAATAAAGAATACTGTGAATGAAATAAATAACAATTTAATAAACATGGAAAGCAGAATTATCCAAGCAGAAGAAAGAATCCAGAGCTTGAGGACCAAAATGTAGAACTAACCCAAACTCTCAAAAACCCAAAAAACAAGGTCAAAAAGACAGAAAAAACCTTCAAGAGATGAGCGATTACTTCAAGAGACTGAACCTAAGAGTATTTGTCCTTCCTGAGGCAGAAAGAGAGACAGAGACCACACTGGAACAAACCTTCCATGAGATCATTCAAGAAAACTTCCCTTATCTAATCAATGATGCAAAAATTCAGACACAAGAGATTCAGAGAGAACCCCTGCAACAACAAATGAGAAGACCAACTTCTAGACACATAATAATTTGCCTAAACAAAGTAGGCATAAAATAAAAAATCCTAAAGGCAGCAAGAGAAAAAGGCCAGATCACAAACCATGGAAAACCAATTAGAATAGCATCAGATTTATCTACAGAAACCCTGTCGGCTAGGAGAGCTTGGAACCCTATCTTCAAAGTCTTAAAAGATAAACAACTTCAATGAAGAATAACCTATGCAGCCAGATTAAGCTTCTTCAGTGATGGAGAATTATAATCTTTTCCAGATATCCAATCCCTAAGAATTTATGCTGCCACCAAACCACCTCAACATGAAACACTTAAGAAAGTACTAAACACAGAAGGAAAGGGGAAAAAGGAACAATGTTCTTCACAGGAGTACAGGAAAAAGTAAAATACACATGAACCAACCCCCAAACCAAAAGAAAGATAATAAACCAAGTGGAAGAACAACTCTATAAGAACTCTATGATAGGGACAAACTCTCACATTTTAATAATTAGCCTGAATGTGAGTGGGTTAAATGCACCACTGAAAAGACATACAATGGCAAAATGGATAAAATATCACCAGGCAACAACATACTGCCTTCAAGAGACCCATCTCACTACAAAGGACATGCACAGACTCAAAGTAAGAAGATGGGAAACATTTTCAGGCAAATGGAACACAAAAGAAAGGAGGAGTCACAATCCTAATATCAGAGAAAATACTATTTAAGCTAACAAAAATTAAAAAGGATACAGAGGGCCACTACATAATGATAAAAGGCTCACTCTATCAACAAAAAATATCTATCCTAAACATATATGCACCTGATATAGGTGCACCAACTTTTATAAAGTAACTACTAAGAAAACTAAAGAAAGATTTTGACTCTAACACCATCATAACTGGGGACTTTAATACCCCACTCACAACCCTAGATAGATCATTAGGACAAAAAATCAGCAATGAGATATGGAAACTCAATGTCACTCTTGACCAAATGGCATTAATTGACACATACAGAACACTCCATCCAAAGACCACAGAATACACATTCTACTCATCACCGCATGGAATGTATTCTAAGATCGACCACATAATTGGCCATAAATCAAGCATAAGCAAATTTAAAATGACTGAAATTCTTCCATGCACCTTCTTGGACCACAGTGGAATAAAAATAAACATTAACACCAACAGGGTTCCCCCCAAACCCACAAAGACATAGACACTAAACAGTATGATGCTAAACAACTCCTGGGTCAATGATGAAATCAAAACAGAGATCAAAAGATACCTGGAAACAAATGAAAATGAAGAAACATCTTATCAGAATCTCTGGGACACCATGAAAGCTGTAGTAAGAGGGGGATTTATATCCCTACAAATGCACTTGAAGAAAATGGAAGGAGCACAAATTAACAGCCTAACAAGCCACCTAAGGAAGCTGGAAAAGCAAGACCACAAAAATCCCTAATTTCAACAGAAGAATCCAGATCAACAAAATAAAAGCCCAAATCCAAGGACATAGAAGACAAAAAGACAATACAAAAAAGCAATGAAACAAAAAGCTGGTTCTTCAAAAGGATAAACAGGATTGATGGTCCCCTAGCTAGACTGACCAAGAAAAAGAAAAAAACCCAAATAAGCACAATCAGATACACAAAAGATGAAGTCACATCTTCCCCTGAAGAAATACAAAAGATCATTAGAGACTACTGTGTACACTTGTATGGAAAACTTGAAAACCTTAAGGAAATGGAGGAATTTCTGTCATCACACAACCTGCCTAGGTTGAAACAAGAAGAAATTGAGACCCTAAATAGACCCAAAACTATCAAGGAAATTGACTATGTAATAAGAAAACTACCTACAAAAAAAAAGCCCTGGACTAGATGGCTTTTCAGCAGAATTCTACAACACATTTAAGGAGGAGCTGATTCAAATCCTACTGAAGGTATTTCAGGTGATTGAGAAAGATGGAACCCTCCACAAATCATTTTATGAAGCTAACATCACATTGATACCCAAGCAAGGTAAAGATCCAACAAAGAAAGAACTACAGGTCAATATCTTTGATGCACATAGATGCTAAAATTCTCAACAAGATCCTAGAAAACCAGATTCAACAACACATCTCAAAAATCATCCATCATGACCAAGTACGCTTCATCCCTGGGATGCAAGGCTGGTTCAACATTCGTAAAACCATATATGTAATTAGATACATCAACAGATGTCAAAACAAAAACCACATGATTATATCATTAGATTCAGAAAAAGCTTTTGATAAAATCCAGCACTCCTTCTTGATAAAAACTCTTGAATATTTAGGCATACAGGGAACATACCTCAAAATAGTAAAAACCATCTACGAGAAACCCACAGCCAGCATACTCCTGAATGGACAAAAATTGGAACCATTTCCCCTGAAAACTGGAACAAGTGAAGGATGCCCACTCTCACCCCTTCTGTTCAATATAGTATTGGAAGTCCTGGCTAGAGCAATCACAGAAGAGAAGGTAATCAGAGGTACCCAAATAAGAAAAGAGGAAGTCAAATTATCTCTCTTTGCAGATGACATGATTGTGTACCTTGAAAACCCAAGAGAATCTGTCAAAAAAACTCCTTACACTGATAAAGGCCTTTAGAAAAATCTCAGGATATAAAATAAATGTGCAAAAGACAATCACATTTCTTTACACCATTAATAAACAAACAGAAACCCACATAAAAAGCACTATTCCATTCACAATAACCACACACCTAGAAAATGAAATACCTTGGCATCTTCCTAACTAGAGACATGAATGACCTTTACAATGAAAATTACAAAACTCTGTTCAAAGAAATCAAAGATGACATAAACAAGTGGAAAAATATCCCATGATCATGGATTGGAAGAATCACCATTACGAAGATGTCCATCTTACCTAAGGCAATCTATAGTTTCAATGCAATACCTATAAAATTACCAGCAACATTATTCTCATACCTAGAAAAAACAACACAAGAATTCATATGGAAACATAAACGACCAAGAATAGCCAGAGCAATCCTCAGGAAAAAAACAAAGCAGGTGGTATCACATTACCAGACTTCAAACTTTACTATAAAGCTACAATCATCAAAACAGCTTGGTATTTGTATAGGAACAGCATATAGATCAATGGAATAGAATTGAGATCGTAGAAGCAAAACCTCAATTTCTCAATCAGCTCATTTTTGACAAATCCTCCACCAGCTACCACTGGGGAGAGGAGAACCTATTCAGTAAATGGTGCTGGAAAAACTGGCTGACCACATGCAGAAGATTGAAACAGGACCCCTATGCATCCCCATACACAAAAATTAACTCCAAACGGATCAGAGACCTAAATGTAAAACCTCAAACCATAAGAATCCTAGGAAATGAAGGACATACCCTCATGGAAATTGGAACTGTCATCCAATTCCTGAATAAAACCCAAAACTCACAGACCATAAAGATAAGATAAACAAGTAGGACCTCATTAAACCGACAAGTTTCTGCAAAGTCAAAGAAACCATCAAAAGAGCAGGGAGACAGCCTACAGACTGAGCAAAAGTATTTGCCAGCTCCAGTTCTGAGAAAGGCTTAACATCTTGGATCTACAAGGAACTCAAACATGTTGAAAAGAAAAAAAACAAACCACCCCATTATAAAATGGGCAAAAGATATGAACAGACACTTCACAAAAGAAGACATTCGAGCAGCCAACAACACATGAAGAAATGTTCAACGTCACTAATCATCAGGGAGTTGCAAATCAAAACCACACAGAGATACCACCTAACTCCAGTCAGAATGGCAATCATTAATAACTCAAAAAATAACAGTTGTTGGAGAGGGTGTGGTGAAAAGGGAAAACTTCTACACTGTTGGTGAGAGTGTAAACTAGTGCAACCTCTGTGGAAAGCAGTGTGGCAATTCCTAAAAGCTCTAAACATCAACCTCCCATATGACCCTGCAATCCCCCTACTGGGAATATACCCTGAAGAACTCAAATCAGTCTATAAAAAAGATACCTGCACATGAATGTTTGTCGCAGCATTGTTCATAATAGCAAGAATCTGGAACCAACCTTGCTGTCCATCAAAAGAGGACTGGATTAAAAAAATGTGGTGCATATACATGATGGAATACTATGCAGCCATAAAAAAGAACAAAATCATGAATTTCACAGCAACCTGGATGGAACTAGAGTCTATAATGCTGAGTGACCTCTCACAAAAACAAAGATCTGAGTATCACATGTTCTCACTCATATAGTGGACCTTGATGATCCAATGCACTGCCATAAGAAAATGACTGACAGTGGTGGGAAACTATGAGGGGGGAGGGGTATGGGACTAATGGTAGTAAACATCTGTCTGGGTACGGGGAGACACCTGTTGTCAACAAGGGGGCCTGAGTGAAGTATATTTACATACCTAACCCTTAACTGTACCCCACAATATCATAATAAAAAATTCATTAAGAATAAAAGAATCTTCCAAAGTGTGTAAGTCATTCTAATATTCTCTCCTATAACTTGCATCTTCACTTACATATGTTTTCTATTGAGTTATTTGTATATTTTACTTATATTTAGATCTTTTATCTTGTAAATGCTGTTTATTGCTTTGATGTTTTGCAAATTCATTTTCACAACTATGCTCTGTCATTTTATTTTATGAGTATATATATTTTTTTCAACAAATAACAAGACATTTGTCTTCACCAGTTTAAATGCTGTAACAAATTCATTTTCACAACTGTGCTCTGTCATTTTATTTTATGAGTATATATATTTTTTTCAACAAATAACAAGACATTTGTCTTCACCAGTTTAAATGCTGTAACAAAGTACTATAGACTGGGTGGCTTATAAGCAAAGAAACGTGTTTCCCAAAATTCTGTAGGCTGGGAAGTCCAAGATCAAGATTTCAGCAGTTTCACTGTCTAGTGAGAGTCCTCTTTAAAGACCCTTGTCTTTACATTGTGTTGTCACATGGCTGAAGAAGTGAGGAAATTTTCTGGGGCCTCTTTGATAAGGGATTTAATCCCTTTCATAAGGTTTCACCATCATGACATAATTACTTCTCAAAGCTTTTTACTTAATTAGTATCAACATTTAAATTTAGGTGAACACAAATATTGAAACCACAGTGTGTCCTTTATTCTTTTCATTTTAATGTAACTGACCTAATCAATATTAAGCAACCTTTTCTTCATGGTTTTGCTTTTGGTGACTAAAAAAATTATCTCATTAAACTAAAGTCATGAGTAGATTCTGCTATTTTATTTAAGTTTGTTTAAGCTTTAGTTTTTAATTTCAGTTTTGAGTGACCTAAAATGTTTCTTTTTCATACAAAAAGGAGGCCAATTTTGTTGTTTTACATATGGACTATTAATTTTTCTAGGACTCTTCATTGAACAATCCATCCTTTCTCTTCTGATCTACACAGCCAAATCTATTACATATCAAATTTCTGTATATCTGTGCTATTTGAAGCCTCTCTATTATATTCCTTTGATGAATTTGCCCATTTCTGGGCCAATACTAACTGCATTAAATTATGTACGTTTACAAAATATTATTATAGCTAGAGGACTACTTACTTCAACCTGTTTTTTTTTTTTCTTTTGGAGGGGCTGAAACAGTAATCAAAGTTTTCTAAAAATGCAATTACTGCCTAGGGAAAGCCAAGAGTTAATTTGAAGAAACCATTAGGAAAACCAATCAACTGTAGAATGGGGTGGTTGGCACTAGAGAAATGGTGGTGGAGACTTAGAGAAATGAACATAGTACATATTTAAGAGGTAGGATAGGTGTAGTGGTTGACTGGATATGTTTCTTGAGGGAAAGTAGTTTATGTTGGGTAGCTTCATTGTTCTTGCTCGAAGAAATACATGAATGATAGTGTCATGATTGGATATAGAGAATACCATAAAGAATACCCAAGGAAAGTCAAAGAAGAACTGTTACTTATTTAGGAACTAGC
Organism: Cephalopachus bancanus; assembly: GCA_027257055.1. Classification (NCBI taxonomy): domain Eukaryota; kingdom Metazoa; phylum Chordata; class Mammalia; order Primates; family Tarsiidae; genus Cephalopachus; species Cephalopachus bancanus. The sequence continues at coordinate 42,741 of JAPVLO010001179.1, forward strand.
AACTTTGTCACTCAGGCCAGCATTAGACTGAGTTTAATTCATATATTTGATATGTTTGCTGCTTGACAAAAGAATCTTAGCAAATAGATATTACTTGAATACATGAGACTGAATGACAAACTGGGGGCACTGTAGATTCTTGTACTAGTTCTTTATCAAATCGCTTTCTTTTTTTTATGTGTCATCTCTAAAAGACATTTACTTCAGATTTTTCCTGGCCAGATTTCTGCTGTTTTAACCATTTTTTTTTTCTGGAGATTCTACTTTCCACCTAATCATTCTACTTACTAACATTTAAAGAAATTAAGAATGATGCCATGCTGCAACAGGAAGGAATTGAAAAATTGTCAAGCTATCTTACCCATGTCTACCATTTTGAGGGAAACACTTGCAAAATAGAGGTTAGGAATTGAGACACTGGGCTGACTTGCCTGGGTTCAGTCCTTCCCTAGATGTTGTGTGACTTGGGAAGTTATTTAATTCTGCCTCTGTTTTTTCAAATTGGAGAAACAATATTATTGCTATTTCACTTAGTTGTAATTTTATTTAAATGTGTTTATGCTTGTGACAGTGAAAGTAACTGGCACATAGTAAGTGGTCAATAATACTGGTTACTTTGTTATTAATTTTACTCCCATAGAAAAGATACATGAAATGACAAATGATTGTCAATTACCCACCATCTCATAGTTAGCTAGTCAGGCACAGAGTTAGAACTGAAATATACTTCTTTTCTTACTAATCTGTTTGTTTTTTGTTTGTTTCCCAGAACCCTGATTACATATTGTCTCCACCTAACATATATATAAAAGTAAAATACACATCTTACACCGTAACATTTTAATTAAGAGTTGTTTATTGATTTATCACTGTGCTGTGGGAAGAGACAAATGCTAGCATTTGGGTAAATGATACACTACAAACTAACAGCATATCACTTACTTGTATACTATCTAGATATTATCATCTATTTATAATAGTGATGAATTATATTTATAGCTGCTGAATGAAGCTATGCTAAAAGACAGAATCAGTATTGCAAAAAGCCCAGTATTGAAGAAAATCAGTATCAGTTTTTCTCGTAGATACTCACTTCTCCATAGTGCAAGGATCTATCACAACCTTTCCAGAATGGAGCCAGGAATGCATGTTCCCATCCTAGATAGAGTAAGTGGGTCTCCAAATCAACCTAAAAGTGTAGAGATGGAATGTATCTAAGACCCCAAGAAAGATAAAAGTGTAAGAAGGAAATGCAGGAATAGAGAGAAAAGCTTTAAAAAACTCTGAGGCTCCTTTCTGACCCGATTTCATATGGTCTGCATGTCAGAAGAAAAGAACATATAAATGTTTTGATCCTCTATGAGCAACTATGAGAAAGTGAAGGGACATTGTAGCACTTTCTATAGCATATCTGAATGCTTATTCAGTCTCTGTGGGACTCAAGAACCTGGCTACAAACCGGTTATGTCATTTCATCATAAGTGGCAACATATATTTTTAATAAGATTAAGAAACTTCAAATAGTCATTTTTCTTATTATCCCTTTAAAAGTTTAAAATCTTACTCATGAGGATATATTTACAAGTATGTACAAATTGTTAATCTGAGGGATATAGGAGTATTTCCATTTTTTGCCACTAAGTGCATGATTGATAACAGAGGACCATTTGCAAAGACTACAATTTGGCTTATTTCAAAATGTTGAAGCAATTTTTGATGTCTAATTTTTAAACAGCATAGAAGGAAGAGAGCATAAAAATAAGAGGCCAAAACATTAATCATCTTGCACCAGCTTTAATGTAGCAAGAAAAGGTATTTTTTGTTCCATAAAGAAAATTCCATCTCAGATTTATTTTATTGAAGATTGCTGTTACAAGGAAAGCACGATAAAAAGCAAGATCCTATCACCACCCCCATTATCAAAGTTCTTGCTGTTCTACAGACACAGTTGTATTTCAGAAGAAATCATATTCCCCATGTGCATATTCACAAATAGTAAAATCTTGTTAACCTCATGAAAAATGTGGCAAAAATGTTATGAAAAAGTGTGATTCCTGATCTCTTTATCCTGTGACCATTAAGATCTTGGAATTCAGTAGTATACTTACCTTGGGGTATAATGTTGATTTCTACTATCTGATACATTTCATAATTATATTAATTAATTAACTATAAAAAGAGGAAAATAATAGCCACTCCCCAACATTGTTTTAGGAATTAAATGATATAATGTCTGCAAAGGCCTTAAAAAATCCTGCACTTATAATCACTATGTATATGCCGTGATGTTTATTAAAAATAATATGTTCTACTATGTTCAAATCATATACTTAGAGAATATGTATGCCAAGACAGATAAGGTTTTTAACAACTATTCATATCTCATACTTTAAAAGCTGGCCTGCTTTAGTTCTTCCAGAAAACCTATTGTCAACACTATAAGGCAGCTACTGAGTTCTCTTTCTCTGATAACTATGACATATTGTCTGTTGTGATTTCTTTGTCCATAACCTGAATTTTCTGCCTAATAACATTTTAATGTCTCTCTTTATCTTGATATTTTGTAGCTTCACCACAATGTGTCTAGGCATGAAATCTTTTCTATCTTTCTCAATATTCACTGCACCCCTTTGATAAAGATAATTGTCTTTTTTTTAATGACTGAAGAAAGTCAGTTATCTCTTGACTACTATCTCTCCCAAAACTTTGTACATTTTCACTTTCTGATATTTACAATTGGTATAAGGCAATACTGTGGATCTCTGGTCAATTTTTCCAACACCTTTCAGTTCCCTATTTTCCAACTCTATATGCTTGCACCACACACATTTCATAAGTTTCTAGATTCCTGTGGGAAATCTTCTGTCTTACCTACTGCAGCAGGCTATATTTTCCAAAGACAGCCTCTTAGGAAGCTCACTCTTGGGAATACCATCTTGAAAGTCGGCTGCCACTTCACAGAGCCAAGCAACTACTCTTTTTTTCTTATAATTTAATTACTTCTATTTTATTTATTTTTGAATACCAAAGTAGCCTGCATGCAGGTGAAGTTTGTGCTTCTAGAAGGCCCAATCTTTCCTTGGTATTGGACCAAGTACACTTTGTGTTGTTACATTCCCCCAGCCTCCTCCTTCCTCCTCTCCCCTAGCAGTGCTCAGAATCTGCCAATTCCACTCTTGTGCTGGTGTGGCTAGAGTTCAGAACTCACTTATGAGTGAGAACATGTGGTATTCAGTTCTTTGTTTCTGTGATACTTCACTTAACCTGATGGTCTCCAACAGCATCCAAATTGCTGTGGAGGCCATGATTTTATTCTTCTTTAATTCTAAAAGAACCAAAAACCAATCTTCCTTACAATACAGCAATCCCTATGTTGGGAATATGTCCAGAGAAACATAAATGGCTCTACCAAAAAGATACCTGCACACGGAAGTTTATTGCTGTACTATCTACAAGAACAAAAACATAGAACCAGCCCTGCTGCCCATTGAACATGGACAGGGTAAAGTAAATGTGACATATATACACAATAGATTACTAAGCAAGTACTCTTGAAGGTTCTGGTCTGCACTTAGACCATGTGCCATGGAGAGAGACAGAAAAGCCATGTGACCCGAAGGCGCCAAACATGTCAACACAGGATCCTGTTGAAAGTGGATCCTCCATGTGGAGAAAAAGGAACACTTTTACACTGCTGGTGAGAATGTAAACAAGTGCAGCCTCTTTGGAAAACAGTGTGGTGGTTTCTGAAAGAACTAGAAATTGACCTTCCTTATGACCCAGCAATCCCCTTATTGAGAATACACCCAGAGGAACTCAAATCATTCTACAAAAAAGATAGCTGTACACACATGTCTGTTGCAGTTCTATTCACAATAGCAAAAACATGGAACCAACCATGACACTCATCAAAGTTGGACTAGATTTTAAAATGCGGTACAAGCCGGGCTCGGTGGCTCAGCCTGTAATCCCGCGCCTTTGGGAGGCTGAGGTGAGTGGATTGCCTGAGCCTGTGGGTTCTAGACCTGTCTGGGCAGCGAGACCTCATCTCTACAATAAATCAAACAAAACAAAACAAAACAAAAAAAAAACTCAGCCAGGCATGGTAGCACATGCCTGTAATTCTGGCTACTTGGAAGGCTGAGGCAGAAGGATCGCTGGAGTCCAGCAAGTCGAGGCTGTGGTGGCTGGGAGCGGCCACTGCATTCCAGTCTAGGTGACAGAGTGAGACTCCAACTCAAAAAAAAAAAAGTGGTACATATATGCAATGGAGTATTATGCAGTCATAAGGAAGGACAAACATGGACTTTGCAGCAACTTGGATGGATTTAGAGTTGATCCTACTCAGCGATCTATCACTGAAACAAAGAACCGAGTACCCTGAACAATTATCATAATACTATAAGAAAGGGATTGGAAGTAGTAGGAAACTGTCAGGAGAGGTGGGATAGGTAGCAGTGGCAAACTGCTGGGGGGGGCACGTCGCATCAACAAGGATATCCGCATAATGAACATTTGTATACCTAACCCTGAATTGTACCCCACATCTTTAAAATTAAAAATTTTTTAAAAAGTGTATCCTCCAGCTCCAGCCTCCAAAGTGGATCAGAGATGAATGATGCCCAAGTTGAACTCACCCCAAACTTCCAACTTCCTACATGTGAACAAAATACGCTGACTGTTTTGTGATAATAATTTGGGGGAAATGGAATTTTATTTAGCAATTGTTATCAATGAAACAGTGGCTCTTTCTTTTATCACTTTATTCATGTTAATGCTATTTTACAGTTTCTCTGGAAAGTGTCTATGATTTCCAATTCTTATTTTACTGATGATTCTCCTTCATGTTAATAATTTCTTTAATTTTATTTTGCTTCTCATAATCCCTCCTCAGTATCCTGAGTAGCTCAAACTACAGACTCACACCACAATGTCCAGAGCTTTTTTCTTTTTTTTTCTTTTTTTGTTTTCTGTAGAGATGAGGTCTCACTGCTATGCTCAGGCTGGTCTCAAAATTCTAGGCTCAAGCAATCCTGTCACCTAAGCCTCTCAAATCATTGAGATTACAGAGGTGAGCCACCATGCCCAGTCCCAACATGTTTTATATTTATTTATTTATTCTAATTAAATTTTATTTTACTATGGAGAAGTGGGGTACAAGTATAGATTAACTGCACAAATAGGCTGCATGCAGGTGAAGTGTGGGCCTCCAACTGACCCTCACTCCCCCGGTATAAGATTGGGTACCCTGTGGTATAAGATCGGGTACCATCCTCCTTCCCTCCCTACCCTAGCAGTGCCCAACAATTGCTGATTCCTCCCTTGTGCTAATGTGATTGATGTTCAGGATCCACTTACTGGTGACAACATGCAGTACTCAATTCTTACTTTCTATGATAGATCACTAAGTATAATGGTCTCCATCTCCATCCAATTTGCTGCACAGTCCATGGTTTTGTTCTTCTTTATTGCTACATAATACTCCATCATGTGTATGTACTACATTTTCTTTATCTAATCCACTTTCAGTGGGCAGTGGGGGTTGGTTCCATGTTTTTGTTATCGCCAATAGTGCTGCAATAAACATATGTAGTTGTCTTTTTTGTAGAATGATTTATGTTCCTCTGGTACATTCCCAGGAGAGGGAATGCTGATTCATACGGAAGTTCAATTTTTAGTTCTTTTAGAAATTTCCACCCTACTTTCCATAGAGGTTGAACTAGCTAGACATCTACAGAACCAACACTTTTTTTGTTTTGTTTTGTTTTGTTTTGTTTTTGAGTTGGAGTCTCACTCTGTCGCCCAGACTGGAGTGCAGTGGCCGCTCCTGGCCACCGCAGCCTCGACCTACTGGGCTTCAGCAATCCTTCCGCCTCAGCCTTCCAAGTAGCCGGAATTACAGGCATGTGCTACCACGCCCAGCTGAATTTTTGATTTACTGTAGAGATGAGGTCTTGCTACCCAGGCGGGTCTCGAACCTGCGGGCTCAGGCAATCCCTCACCTCAGCCTCCCAAAGCACGGGATTACAGGCTGAGCCACCAAGTCTGGCTATAGAACCAACATGTTTTAAAACTCATTTTATTTGCCTCATTTCATAAAATGTTGGTTTGCTTTGCAATTTTGCCTTCAAAATGCCTTATTTTTAGAGATCTCATCACTTTGCACTTTTTTATCATAACATACTTTAGTGCTCACTTTATTTTCCTCATTTCTTAAAATTTTGACTTACTTTACAATTTTTCTTCAAATTGCCACTGTCTTTTAACAGATATTTCTCAGTACCAGAAAAAATAAAAATTTACAAGTGACAATGACCAAAAAGTTCTTATGTTGGCAAAACACCTTAGAAAACAGAAAGTTCAAATATGGAAAGGTTTTCAAAATTGGATCTAGCATTTTTGGTAGCTATTGGATTAATCGTTTCTTATCTTTATTTTGATGTTATCTCTTCAAGAAATTCATCTGTTCCTTGAAAGTCAAAAATTTATTTCAATTAAGATTTTTTATAATAACAATTTTTATTAACTGTTGCATCGGAACAAATATGAACTCTGCCATTATTGGGATTGGCCTCAGGACACATACACACACACAATGTGCATGCACATACACATTAAAAAGGTCAAATTTATTAACTGTGGTCTCCAGACCTACTGTTACCTTACCAATTTTCTGTATGAGTGTTCTTCAGTTATTGAGCTGCCCATTATATATAGGAATATGCTATTTCCTCTTTTAATTCTTTCCATTTCTGCTCCATATTTGCAGAAACTATGATATTACACATATAACATGGTGGTATCATCTTGAATGGCTAACTCTTTATTATTATGAAATGTTCAGTTCAGTCATGATTATTATCTTGAAGTATAGTATTTTAACATAGTTGCATAAGCTTTTTTTGTTAGTGTTTGCATGGTATGTAATATTTTCTATGCATTGCTTTTCAAAACATCTGTATTTTTATGTATAAGATGCATCTCTTGTGGGTAACCTATAAATCATTTTGCATCTGCATTGCAATTTTAATATTTTACTTATTTAATCCAGTTATACTTAATGTGATTATTAAAATATAGGTTTACATTTATCTTTTTACCATTTTTTCTATTTAATGTAAAAGTAATCTTTTTTCTCATTTCTTGCCTTCTTTGTATTAATCATATATATATATTTTTTTATTATTTTCCCACAACTATATTGTTAGTTATATATTACATTATATTAATATTCTTTTAATAGGTACCCTGGGGATGACACTTAATATCATTGACTTACACAGTCCATAACATTATTTATTTATATTTTATAATAATAATATTGCTATAATGCTATAAATTAGTATACTTCCAGCTACTCACAACCGCCATTTTCTATATTGGTTTCATGTATATTGATTGCACATACAGTTGACACTATTCTCAACATTACCAGTTTGTGTTTTGTGCAGCATTTTTTAACTATTTAAATTGATACTTACCCTGGTTACTCTTTTTTGCATTTTTAACATTTTTTCATAGGGAATGTTTCTTTGCTAAAATAACATGCTTTATTATTTTAAATGCCAAATTGTTGCTAATTTTTCATACTTCTTATGTCTGACAATATTTTTATTTTACCTCCATTTTTGCAGAAATTTCTGCTGACATTATTGAAATGAAATACTAGTTGGCAGTATTTTTCTTACAGTGAATGCCTGTTAGCAACCCAACAATTTTGCCTCTCAGTTCTCCCTCTCATTCCTCCTCCATATGTCTGCCCCAAACTTCCAGTAAGCAGTGAAGCACATCCTGCTTGGTGGGGAGCCCAGATAAGTTGTTCTGTATCTGCTCAAGATAAACTGCTGTTCTGTAACTGCTCTGTAACTGTAACTGTTCGATTCTGTATCCAAAATTTCCTGCTTGCACTTCACCCAACTCTGATGAAATTGTGGTTTGGGGCTTTATAAACCCCTTGCATGTTCCATTTGGGGTCGAGTATTCTTTGTGTCACTAACCTAGTCTCAACCACTGGAAAATAAATGACACAAATTCGACTCTCTGTGTGTTGGTGACTTCTTTCTCACACTCCAGCTATAACACCACTGTAAAAATATCATTTTATTATCTTTTTCCTTTCCTTTTTTTTCCTCTCCAGAAATCAGCCTTCATTCTTTGTTGAAAGTAATAAATCTTTTCATCTCTAGTGTCATAAAGGTTTTTTTCTTATTAAAGATATGGGGTATAACTCAGGGTTAGGTATACAAACATTGATTATTCAGATACCATCATTGATGAGGTATTTCTGTCACTCCCCTAGCAGTTTCCCTGAACTGCCAATCCCATCCCCCCCAACAGTTTCCCACTACTGCCAATTGCTTTCTTATTTATTATAATTGTTCAAGGTCCGCTTATGATTGAGAACATATGGTACTCTCTTCTTTGTTTCTGTGAGAGATTACTGAGTATGATCAACTCTAAATCCATCCAAGTTGCTCCAAAGTCCATATGCTGGTCCTTCTTTATGACTGCGTAATATTCTATCATGTACCACATTTGTGTAATCCAGTCCAGCTTCAATGGGCAACATGGTTGGTTCCATGTGTTTGCTATTGTGAATAGAGTTGCAACAAACATACCTGTGCAGGTATCTTTTTTGTAGAATGATTTGTATCCTCTGGGTATATTCCCAATAGAATAGCTGGGTCATATGGAAGGTCAATTTCTAGTTCTTTCAGAAACTGCCACAATGTCTTCCAAAGAGATTGTGATAGTTTGTATTCCCACCAGCGGTGTAGAAGCATTCATTTTTCTCTGCATCCTCACCAGCATCTGTTGTTGTTTTCTTAATGATGGCCTTTCTTATTGGAGTTTGGTCGTATCTCAATGTGGTTTTGACTTGCATTTCTCTGATGATGAGTGAGGCTGAGCACTTTTTCATGTGTCTGTTGGCTGCCCATATATCTCCTTTGGAGAAGTGTCTATTCATGCTTTTTACCCTCTTTTTAATGGGGCTGTTTGTTTTTTTTGGTGCATATGAGTTCCTTGTATATCTTAGATATAAGACCTTTGTCAGATATACAGTTGCAAATATTTTTTCCCATTCTATGGACTGTCTGCCTGCTCTCTGGATGATTTCTTTTGCTTTGCAGAAGCTTGTTAGTTTGGCAAGGTCCCTCTTGTCTATCTTATTTCTTAAGGTATGGGTATTTAGGGCTCTGAATAGGAATTGGCTTCCAGTTCCAGCTTCCATAAGGGTGTCTCCTGCATTTTCTAAGATTCTTACAGTTTGAGGTTTTACTTTTAGGTCTTTGATCTGTTTAGAGTTAATTTTTATGTATGGTTATAAGTAGGGGTCCTGTTTCAATCTTCTGCATGTGATTAGCCAGTTTTCCCAGCACCATTTACTGAATAGGTTCTACTTTCTCCAGTTGTTGTTTTTGGAGACTTTGTCAAAAATGAGTTAATTGAGAAATTGAGACTTTGCTTCCAGAATTTCTATCCTGTTCCATTGGTCTATGTGCCTGTCCTTGTACCAATACCAGGATATTTTGATTACTGTAGGCTTATAGTAAAGTTGGAAGTCTGGAAGTGTGAAACCTCCTGCTTTTTTTCTTTTGCTAAGGATTGTTTTGGCTATTCGTGGTTGTTTATGCTTCTATATCAATTTCTGTATTGTCATTTCCAGGTCTGAGAAGAATGATATTGGTAACTTAATGGGTATGGCATTGAATCTGTAGATTGCCTTTGGTAGGATGGACATTTTAACTATGTTGATTCTTCCTATCCATGAGCATGAAATATTTTTCCATTTATTTGTGTCTTCTTGGATTTCTTTGAGCAATGTTTTGTAGTTCTCACTGTAAAGGTCTTTCACTTCTCTGCTTAGGAAGATGTCAAAATATTTCTATTTTTTTTTGGCTATTATGAATCTCTGCCTCCTGGTTGTTGATGTATAGGAATGCAACTGTCTTTTGCACATTTATTTTATACCCTGAGACTTTGCCAAAGTCCTTTATCAGTGCAAGCAGTTTTTTGACAGATTCTTTTGGATTTTCAAGGTATAGGATCATATCCTCAACAAAGAGGAATAACTTGAATTCCTCTTTTCCTGTTTGGATATCCCGGATTTCCTTCTCTTGTCCAATTGCCTAGGTAGGACTTCCAACACAATGTTGAAGAAGAGGGGTGAGAGTAGGCAGCCTTGTCTTGTTGTAGTTTTCAGGGGGAATGTTTCCAGTTTCTGTCCATTTAGCAATATGTTAGTTGTGGGTTTATCATAGATGGAAGTTACTATTTTGAGGCATGTTCCTTCTATACCTTGGTGTTGGAGGGTTTTTATCAAGAAAGGATGCTGGATTATCAAAAGCTTTTTCTGTATCTAATGATATAATATGTGGTTCTTGTTTTTACATCTGTAGATGTATATAATACATTTATGGTCTTGTGAATATTGAGCCAGCCTGCATCCTGGGTATAAAGTCTACTTGGTCATGGTAGGTGATTTTTGAGATGTGTTTTTGGATCCTATTTGCTAAAATCTTGTTGAGTATTTTTGCATCTATATTCATAAGTCCTGTAGTTCTCTTTTTTGTTGGATCTTTACCCAATTTGGTTATCAGTGTGAGGTTAGCTTTGTAAAATGGTTTGGGGAGTATTCCATCTTTCTCAATTGCCTGGAATACTTTCAACAGGATTGGTATCAGCTCCTACTTGTATGTTTTGTAGGATTCTGCTAAAAAGCCATCTGGTTCAGGGATTTTTTTTGTAGGTATTTTTTTGTATGACATAGTCAATTTCTTGGGTTGTTATTGGACATTTAGTGTCTCTATGTCTTCTTGTTTCAACTTGAGGAAGTTGTGTGATGTCAGAAAGTCCTCTATTTCATTTAGGTTATCAAGTTTGTTTCCTATAGGTATACATAGTGATCTCTGACAATCTTTTGCATTTCTTGGGGTCAGTTGTGGTTTGATCTTTTGTATTTCTGGTTGGTTTATTTGGTCTTTTCCATTCTTTTTCTTGATCATTCTGGCTAGTGGTTCATCAATCTTGTTCATTCTTTCAAAGAACCAGCTTTTTGTTTTGTTGATGCTTTCTATGATAATGTTTTTCTTCTATGTCCCATATTTGGGCTCTTATTTGGGTGATTTTGGATTCTTCTGGTAAAGTTGGGACTTTGATGGTCTTCCCTTTTCAGCTCCCTTAGGTGATTTGTTATGCTCTCCATTTGTGCTCTTTCTGTATTCTTGATGTGTGCTCATAGAGATATAAATTCCCATCTTAGAACAGTTTTCATGACATCCCAGAGATTTGAGAAAGATGTTTCTTCATTTTCATTTGTTTCCAGAAATCTTTTAATTTCTGGTTTGATTTCATTGTTAACCCAGTAGTTGTTCAACATCATGCTGTTTAGTGTCCATGTCTTTGTGGGCTTTGAGGAAATGTTGCTGATGTTGATATTTATTTTTATTTCACTGTGGTCTGAGAATGTGCATGGCAAGATTTCAACCTTATGGAATTTGTTTATGCTTAATTTATTGTCAAAGATGTGATCAAACTTGGAGTAAATTCCATGAGGTTGTTGGGTGGAATAATTTGTAGGTATCTATTAAGTTCCTTTGGTTGAGAGTCAAGTTTAGGTTCTGGATCTCCTTGTTGATTTTTTGCCTCAATGGTATATCTAAGGGCTTTTAGTGGGGTATTCAAGTCCCCAGCTATAATAGTGTTAGAGTCAATATCTTTTTTTAGTTTACTTAGTAGTTGTTTTATAAATGCTGGTGCTCCTGTGTTGGGTGCATATATGTTTATGATGGATTTTTCTTGTTGGTGAATTGAACCTTTTATCATTATGTAGTGTCTGTCCTTTTGCATGTTTTTAAATTTTGTTATCTTAAAGGTTGTTTTGCCTGATATTAAGATAGCAACTCCTGCCTTATTTTGTGATCCCTTTGCCTGGAAACTTGTTTTTTATCCTTTAACTTTGAGTCTGTGTGTGTCCCTTGTAATGTGATGAGTCTCCTGCATGCAGCAAATAATTGGGTCATGGTTTCTTTTTTTCTTTTTTTTTTTTTGCGTTGGAGTCTCACTCTGTCACCCAGACTGGAGTGCAGTGGCCACTCCCAGCCACCGCAGCCTTGACCTGCTGGGCTCCGGCGATCCTTCCGCCTCAGCCTTCCAAGTAGCCGGAATTACAGGCATGCACTACCACACGCAGCTGATTTTTTTTATTTATTGTAGAGATGAGGTCTCACTGCCCAGGTGGGTCACGAACCCACAGGCTCAGGCAATCCACTCACCTCATCCTCCCAAAAGCGCGGGATTACAGGCTGAGCCACCGAGCCTGACTGGGTCATGGTTTCTTAGCCAGTTTGTCAACCTGTGTCTTTTCAGTGGTGCATTTAGTCCATTCACATTTGGGCTGATAATTGAAATATGATTGTTTATCGCTGTCATGTGGTTCTTATACATTTTTTTCTTTGTTTGCTTGGTTTCTTTTGACTTTGAGATTGATGTATGTGCTTGTTTCCAAGTTTCTTGTTGTACTGTATTCTCTGTTGATTCTGTGCTCTGTTTCTCTTAGAAAGTGTGCAGTCATTCTTTTTTTTTTTTCTTTCTTGTGTGCTTAATACCTTTTTAAGTGTCTCCTGTAGAGCTGGTCTGGAAGCTGCATAATTTCCTAGAGATTTGATGTCTGGGAAAGATTTTAATTCTCATCACTGATGAATCTGGGCTTGGCTGGATAAGAAATTCTAGACTAAAATTGTTTATCTTTGAGTACTTTGAACATAGGGCTCTAGTCCCTTCTTGCTTGTAGTGTTTCTGCCAATAGGTCTGCTGCTATTCTGATTGGTTTTCCCCGGTAGGTAGTCTGACCTTTCTCTCTTATTGCCATTAGGATTATTTCTTTTGTGCCTACTTTGTGTAGGCAAATTACTATGTTTCTAGGGGTTGGTATTCTCATTTGATGTCTTGTGGGGTTTCTCTGCATCTCTTGTCCTTGACTGGTCACATCTCTGGTGAGATGGGATAATTTTCTTGGATTACCCCCTGGAATACTTGCTACAAGTTATTCTCCATTTCCTTTCTTCTTCTGGGATACCAATCAGGCCTAGGTCTGGCCTCTTGACATGATCACACATCTCTTGTAGGCTTTCTTCTTACTTTCTGAGTCTTCTTTCTATGTTTTTTACATATCAGTTTAATTCCATTTTCTGGTCTTAAGTTCTGAGATTATTTCTTCAGCTAGATTAATTCTGCTTTCCATGCTTGTCATATTGCTATTTATTTCCTGAATAAATTGTTATAAGTTCTTTCAGTGTTGCATCTTGTCTTTCTTGAATCTTTTTCACTCTTTCCATCCATTCCCTAATCCCTGTTGCATTCAGAGACCAGTCATTGGTGACTTCCATTGTTTGGGTACCAAAGTCAGATTTTTCAGGAATTTTGTCTTTGGTATACTTTAAATTGCCGAGATCTTCCCTTCCCCCCCCCATTTATGAGAGATCTCTTGTTTCTCTCTTTAGTTCTGTTATTCAGTGTCAGTGGAAAAGTATTTCCCTTCTGATGTTTGCTCAGTCCTCTATTCTTCCCTGATCCAGGCTCTGGATTTATTCTATTTTTAAATAGCACAGTGGATGGGAAGCTTCACTGTCTCTTGTAGTTTTTGAAATTCGAATAAAGTAGGGGATGGTGTGCTAGGATTCAGAAACTACTTGCAAACTACAATGTTCACTTATTGTGGCATGTGTTCACTGAGACCCACTCCCTACCACCACTCCGTATGACAATGCAAAGCAGAAATCAATGCAAAATCAATTGAACACAAACATACACAGACATAAACACACACCCCCAAAATAAACAGGAATAACAACAACAAAAAAAGTGAAACAAAAAAAACCCATCACAACACCAAAAAGAAAACTAAACGCACACACACACACACACACACACACACACACGCACACACACACAGCACAAAGAGATTAGAGAATAAAAACAGAAAGACCAGAGGAGGAAAAAAAGGAATTCAGGTTGAACGCTGACATATATATTGACACACACATTAACTATAACTATAAGAAATGATAATTTTTAAAAAACCCAGAAGAACAAAAAGCAAAAACAAACCAATAACAACAAAACTGAAAGATGAACACTCAGTCATTCACATGCACACAGAAACAAAAAAATGACAAATAAAAGAAGAAAGAACCAGAAAAAGAAAAGAACAAATTTTGGTGGGATGCAGATCAAACCCTCACATACTCAGTCATGCACAAAGGAAAAATATTTTTAAAATAGATGAACTAGCAAACAGCCAAAAACAAATTTTTTTTTGAGTTGGAGTTTCACTCCATCACCCAGACTGGAGTGTGGTGGCCAAGAATGGCCACCTAGACCCACTGGGCTCTGGTGAACCTTCCAGCCTCAGCCTTCCAAGTACCTGAAATTACAGGTGCATGCTACCATGCTCAACTATTTTCAAAAACAATTTTTAAGCTGAAAATTTTAAAAAAAACCTTCCCTTTTGTGGCAGGCTCTGTAATTGTTCTTTTAACCAGTTCTCTCCTGCAGAGTCACCTATTTCACTCTCTCCTCAGTGTTTGAAGCAAGGAAGGAGGAGGAACAGTGGGGGTGGGTGAGACTGCAGTCCTCCCCTCCCAATCTTTTATAGTTAGGGAGATCTCCTCCAGTGGGGAGGTACAGGATTGTCTCTTTTCCATGTATGTACTTGCAGGGATTTCCCCTGCAATACCTATCCTGGAATGGAGTTCTCCTGTTGCAACTGACATCCAAGCTGTGCCTGGGTTTTGTCCCTCTCAGTCACGTGTGGGTCTGACAGTCAGAGGATTGCTGGGGACAAGGGAGTTTGGGTCAGCTCTGGACTCACCACTGATCTCTTTGAAGTTCTTCCTCATCTTTTTCTGGCCACATTCTTTGTCCCGTGGTTGGATCAGGGTAGGGGGGTGGGGCTCCTGGATTCAGCACTTGTCAGGTCTCCCTGAAGTTTTGCTTTCAGGGTATTCCCTCTAGGTCACAATCAATTCCCAAGTAGTTGGTCCACCAGTCACTGAGATTGGTTCTGTTATTGTGTGTTGAGCAAGTCAGAGCACTTTCCTGCCTGCCTTCAAGATGGTGGTGGAGTGCCTCTCTTGTTCTCTTTTATGGCACTTTGCTTTTGGACTCCCTCCACAGCCCCTGCCTGGTGCTGAAGTGGTGAGGCAAAGCCAGGAGTCAGCAATCTCTCTCCTGCTGCAATCATGAAGGAGAGCCTGGGGTGCTGGTTGTTCCCTGTCACTTTTTTGCAGAAAAATTTTTGTCCGTTTTAAAAAAATAATGGCGTTCAGTTTCTGTAACCTGTGAAGTTCCGTTGAAGCAGAGAAACTGAATCACGAGCTGTTGTACCAAGGACCTGGACACTTGCTCATGAGCCTCCACTTAGTATCTCCCAGCATTTTCTTCCCAAAGAGGGTTTGTTGATTTAAAAATAAAAAAGAAAGAAAAAGAAAATAGCATTCAACTTCTGTGTCCCATGAATCACTAAGAACGTAGCCCTGCAGCTGTGGCACCAGCTGCTGCCTCAAGAGAGCCCAGGGTACTAGCTCCCTAGCACTCACTCAGTCAGCCACTCACATAGCCACTCACTCACCAGCATATACCCAAAATGTTCCATACACTCACTCACTCACTCACTCACTCACACTGGGACTCTCATAGTCCAACTGACTCGATCACCATCTTCCCAACCTCCCCAAAGATTTTCTCTTTACTCTGTTTTCAACTATCTTCCATTGTATTTTCACACACTACGAATGAACAATTTAAAAAATTAAGAAAATCTTTCAATTTATGGCACTTTGGAAGACAGTTTGGTGGTTTCTCACAAAATTGAACATTACTATTACCATATGATCCTGCAATCATGCTCCTTCATATTTGCCTAAATAGGTTAAAAATGTATGACCTCGAGGAATTCCAGTAAGATGGCAATGGTATAGATGGAATTGTGAAATTCTCCAAACGTGAGTTCCCAGAAAGACTCTTAATTTTCTTCCCCCACCCCCCTGCCCACTGCCAGACACACTGGTCCAAGGCCCGGGGACCTTCAGTCCCACGCAGGGCTGGATATTGTGGCCCCTGGCTGCTGCGGCTCTACTATATGTGACTCCCACCTGCACAGGAGTCTTGGGTCTCGGCTCCCTCCCTGGTTACATTATCTAGCCCAGCACCCAGCACCAAGCTGCTGGTCACCCAGGGAGGCTCTGGGCGCCCTCCCCTCAGATATACCAGTCCCATTTCTGGCTGAAGTACCCTGTGAGGGGCCCAGGGCCACTCTCGCCACTCACAGCCTGCCCTTTGGAGCTTTGGAGCTCTGGAGCTCTGGGCCCACCCTGGCTGAGGCACTCAGTGCATGACCCCATGCTTGTGTAAGAGAACAGCATATATTAAGGAGGTGCCAATCAGAGGCTCTCAGCTCCAGAGGAGGGAACTCCTGATGCCCTCCTCCACCCCAGCCTGCTGGCGGCACCCCGGATCCAGCACCCAGCTGGGCAGTTGAGCCCCAGTGCCTCCCATGCCACCACCCATCATAGTGGATCACCCAGGGACAGACGAGTGGAGAGAAATCATCTGCAAAAGTGAAACTGCCACCTCGGCCATTCTCCAGGCAGAGATTTGTATTGTCCCACCCACCTATCAGCAGCCTCCACCTCGGTTCCTAAGGTAACATTGCTAAACAGGAGACAAAGGCCCTCCCCTACGCTGAATCAGACAAAGGCAACTGTGTCGCAGACCTCCCAGGCAGAGGCTAAAAAACAAACCCAAGCTGCGAGTAAATCTAGCTGCCTGCAACAAAAACAAAGGGGAGAGGCTGGAGATCAGAGCTGAAGAGACTTTAGACACTCAGGAAAGATTCCAGAGCTAGTTTGATCTCTTATTTTGACTTTTGATTTTATCATTTTGACTGTTTGTTTTGCTCACTTTTGTTTGCTTTCTGACTTACACTATCTGTTTCATGATTTTATTTGTCTGTCTTTGTGCAGCTACCAGTATTATTTAGGAAATTTTGCTTGTGTGCTTTTTTCACTTCTCTCCGACCTTGTGTCTCTTTTTCACCAGTTAGTTGGTATGTATATCTGTTTTCCCTCTCACTATTCTCTCTTTCTAACTTCCTATTGACCCCCCTTCCTCCATTCTTTTCCTCTTTTGTACCTCCTTTTGATCCAGGGACCAAACCTACATACTGCTGCACAGACAGATTGTAAGGCAGTGGGAAAGAGATGCACCTGTTGAGGGATGCTGGAATCACCATATAGATTCTGAATCCCAGCTTCACCCTCAATTAAACCTCAAAACTGCAAAAAGTACAGCCCGCAGCCCACACTCCAACCTCAAAAGCGAACAAAGCCAGAGGACCCTTATAAGGAAGAACAGGAGATTGCACAAGTGAAGCAAAAGCAAGCCTGCCTTCCCTGAAAAACAGAATTAAAGAAGGGGTAGGAAAGGGGGAGAGAGAGAAAAATCTACACAAATGAAGAAAACCAAAAGAATATGGGTCTCTCCCAGACTCCTGGG
The DNA here is from genome assembly GCA_027257055.1 of Cephalopachus bancanus. Taxonomy (NCBI): domain Eukaryota; kingdom Metazoa; phylum Chordata; class Mammalia; order Primates; family Tarsiidae; genus Cephalopachus; species Cephalopachus bancanus. The sequence goes on from JAPVLO010001179.1 coordinate 60,297, forward strand.
AGGGCAGACACTGAGAAAACTGACTTTGGAATGCAAACCATGACAAGCCCCAGAATGATTGGTCTCAATCTACAGACCTAGATATCAAGACATTAATGGAGAGATTAAAAAGAATTGAGGAGAGACAAGAAGAAACAAGGAAGGAGCTAATAATCTAGATAGCAGTAATAAAGAATACTGTGAATGAAATAAATAACAAACTGATAAGTATGGAAAGCAGAATCACCCAAGCAGAAGAAAGAATCTCAGAGCTTGAGGACCAAAATATAGAACTAACCAAACTCTCAAAAACACAAAAAACAAGCTCAAAAGACAGAAAAAAACCCAAGAGATGAGCAATTACTCAAAGAGACTGAACCTAAGAATAATTGGTCTTCCTGAGGCAGAAAGAGAGACAGAGACCACACTGGAACAAACTTTACATGAGATTATTCAAGAAAACTTTCCTACCTAATCAGTGATGCAAAAATTCAAACACAAGAGAGTCAGAGAACCCTTGAAAGACAACAAATAAGAAGACCACCTCCTAGACACATTATAATTTGCCTTAACAAAGTAGGCATAAAAGAAAAAAATCCTAAATGCAGCAAGAGAAAAAGACCAGGGAAGACCAAATAGAATAGCAGCAGATTTATCTACAGACACCCTGCAGGCTAGGAGAGATTGGAGCCCTATCTTCAAAGTTCTAAAAGATAAATAATTTCAACCAAGAATAACCTACCCAGTCAAGTTAAGCTTCATCAGCAAGGGAGAATTAAAATCTTTCCCAGATATCCAATCCCTAAAAACTTAGGCTGCCACCAGACCACCTCTACATGAAGCACTTAAGAAAGTACTAAACACAAAGAAAAGGAAAAAAGAACAACGTTCTTCACAAGATTACAGGAAAAGAATAAAATACACATGAACCAACTCCAAAACCAAAAGAAAGACAAAAAACCAAGTGGAAGAAAAACAACTCTATAAGAACTGTATGGTAGGGATGAACTCTCATATTTCAATAATTAGCCTGAATGTGAATGGACTAAATGCACCACTGAAAAGACATAGAATAGAAAAATGGATATAATATCACCAGGCAACAATATACTGCCTACAAAAGACCCATCTCACTAGAAAGGACATGCACAGACTCAAAGTAAGAGGATTGGAAACAAATTTTCAGGTGAATGGAACACAAAAGAAGGAGGAGTCGAGATCCTAATTTCAGACAAAATACCATTTAAGCTACCAGAAATTTAAAAAGATAAAGAGGGCCACTATATAATGATAAAAGTTTCACTCCATCAACAGGAAATATCTATCCTAAACATATATGCACCCAACATAGGAGTGCCAACTTTCATAAAGCAGTTTCTAGGAAAAATAAAGACAGATATTGACTCTAACACCATCATAACTGGGGACTTTAATACCCCACTCATAACCCTAGACAGATCATCAGGACAAAAAAATCAGCAATGAGATTTGGAATCTCATTATGACTCTTGACTAAATGGACTTAATTGATACCTATAGAAAACTCCAACCCAAGACCACAGAATACTCATTCTACTCATCACCATGTGGAATGTATTCTAAGATCGACCACATATTGGGCCATAAATCAAGCATAAGCTAATTTAAAAGGACCAAAATTTTACCATGCAACTTCTCAGACCACAGTGGAATAAAAATAAACATTAACACCAACAAGGTCCCCCCAAAACACACAAAGACATGGACACTAAGCAGCATGATGTTAAACAACTCCTGGGTCAATGATAAAATCAAAAAAGAGATCAAAAGACACCTGGAAACAAATGAAAATGAAGAAACATCTTACCAACATCTATGGGGCACCATAAAACTGTAGTAAGAGGGGAATTTATATCCCTAAAAAACGCACATGAACAAAATGGAAGGATCACAAATTAATAGCCTAACAAGCCACCTAAGGAAGCTGGAAAAGCAAGACCACAAAATCCCTAATTTCAGCAGAAGAATCCAGATCAACAAAATAAAAGCCCAAATCCAGAAGACAAAAAGATAATACAAAAAAAAAATGAAACAAAAAGCTGGTTCTTCAAAAGAATAAACAAAATTGATGGTTCCCTAGCTAGACTGACCAAGAAAAAGAGAGAAAAAATCCAAATAAGCACAATCAGAAACACAAAGATGAAGTCACATCTTCCCCTGAAGAAATACAAAAGATCATTATAGACTACTCTGTACACTTTTATGGAAACAAACTTGAAACCCTTAAGGAAATGGAGGAACTTATGTAATCACACAACCTGCCTTGGTTGAAATAAAAAGAAATTGAGACCTAAATAGACCAATAACAATCAAGGAAATTGACTACATAATACGAAAACTACTTACAAAAAAAAGCCCTGGACCAGATGACTTTCCAGCAGAATTCTACAAGACATTTAAGGAGGAGCTGATAGCAATCCTACTGAAGGTATTCCAGGCAATTGAGAAAGATGGAACTTTCCCCAAATCATTTTATGAAGCTAACATCACAATGATACCCAAGCCAGGTAAAGACCCAACAAAGAAAGAGACCCACAGGCCAATATCTTTGATGAACATAGATGCTAAAATTCTCAACAAGATCCTATCAAACCGAATTCAACAACACATCTCAAAAATCATCCATCATGACCAAGTAGGCTTCATCCCTGGGATGCAACATTCGTAAAACCATAAATGTAATTAAATACATTAACAGATGTCAAAACAAAAACCACATGATTATATCATTAGATGCAGAAAGAGCTTTTGATAAAATCCAGCACCCCTTCTTGATAAAAACCCTCAAACATCTAGGCATATGAGGAATCTATCTAAAAACAGTAAAAGCCATTTATGAGAAACCCACAGCCAGTATACTCCTAAATGGACAAAAATTGGAACAATTTCCCCTGAAAACTGGAACAAGACAAGGATGACCACTCTCATCCCTCCTGCCCAATATAGTATTGGAAGTCCTGGCTAGAGCAATCAGAGAAGAGAAGGCAATCAGGGGTATCCAAATAGGAAAAGAGGAAGTCAAGTTATCTCTCTTTGCAGATGACATGATTGTGTACCTTGAAAACCCAAGAGAATTTGTCAAAAACTTTCTTACACTGACCAAGGCCTTTGGCAAAGTCTCAGTTTATAAAATAAATGTGCAAAAGACAATCGCATTTTTTACACCAATAATAAACAAACGGAAACTAAAATAAACACTACAATTTTATTCACAATAGCCACACAAAAAAAGAAATATCTTGGCATCATCCTAACCAGAAACATGAAAGACCATTACAATGCAAACTTCAAAACACTGCTCAAAGAAATCAAAGATGACACAAACAAGTGGAAAAATATCCCATGCTCATGGATGGGAAAAATCAACATTGTGAAGATGTCCATCTTACCTGAGGCAATCTACAGATTTTTTTTTTCTTTGAGTTGGAGTCTCACTCTGTCACCCAGACTGGAGTGCAGAGGCCACTCCCGGCCACCGCAGCCTCAACCTGCTGGGCTCCGGTGATCCTTCCACCTCAGCCTTCCAAGTAGCCGGAATTACAGGTATGCACTACCACGCCCAGATGATTTTTTGATTTATTGTAGAGATGAGGTCTCGCTGCCCAGGCGGGTCTTGAACCTGTGGGCTCAGGCAATCCACTCACCTCAGCCTCCCAAAAGCATGGGATTACAGGCTGAGCCACCGAGCCCAGTTCCCATCTACAGATTTAATGCAATACCTATCAAATTACCAGCAATATTCTTCTCAGACCTAGAAAAAACAACACAGGAATTCATATGGAAACACAAACGACCAAGACTAGCCAGAACAATTCTCAGCAAAGAAACAAAGCAAGTGGTTTCACATTACCAGAATTTAAACTTTACTATAAAGCTACAATCATCAAACAGCTTGGTATTGGTACAGGAACAGGCATATAGATCAATGGAATAGAATTGAGATTCCAGAAGCAAAACCTTAATTTCTCAACCACCTCATCTTCGTCAAAACCTCCACCACCTATCATGGGGGAGATGAGAACCTATTCAATAAGTGGTGCTGGGAAAACTGTCTGACCACATGCAGAAGATTGAAACAGGACCTCTATCTATCCCCATACACAAAAATTAACTCCAAATGGATCAGAGACCTAAATGTAAAACCTCAAACCATAAGGACCTTAGAAAATGAGGGACATACCCTCATGGAAATTGGAACTGGCATCCAATTCCTGAAGAAAACCCAAAACCCACAGGTCATAAGATATAAGATAGACAAGTGGGACCTCATTAAACTGACAAGTTTCTGCAAAGCCAAAGAAGCCATCAAGAGAGCAGGGAGACAGCCTGCCAACTGGGAAAAAAGTATTTGCCAACTCCAGGTCTGATAAAGGCTTAACATCCTGAATCTACAAGGAACTCAAACGTGCTGAAAAGAAAAAAACCAACAACCCCATTATAAAATGGGCAAAAGATATGAACAGACACTTCTCAAAGGAAGACATCTGAGCAGCCAACAGACACATAAAGAAATCTTCACCCTCATCAATCATCAGATTTGGAGGAGATGCAAATCAAAATCACACTGAGATACCACCTAACTCCAGTCAGAATGGCAATTATTAATAACTCAAAAAATAACAGTTGCTGGAGAGGTTATGGCGAAAAAATCTACACTCTTCTTGGGAATGCAAACTAGTGCAACCTCTGTGGAAAGAAGTGTGGCAATTCCTAAAAGCTCTGAATATCAACCTCCCATATGACCCCACAATCCCCCTTCTGGGAATATATCCTGAAGAACTCAAATCAGTCTATGAAAAAGATACCGACACACATATGTTTATTGCAGCAACATTCACAATAGCAAGAACCTGGAAGCAACCATCCTGTCCATCCAAAGAGAACTGTTTTTAAAAATGTGGTACATATACATGATGGAATACTACGCAACCATAAAAAAGGAGAAAACATGAATTTCGCAGAAACCTGGATGGAACTAGAGTCTATAATACTGAGTGACCTCTCACAGAAACAAAGATCTGAGTATCACATGTTCTCACTCATATAGTGGACCTTGGTCATTCAACGGGTTACCATAAGAAAATGACTGACAGTGGTGGGAAACTATGGGGGAGAGGGGGAGGGAAATGGGATTAATGGTAGTAAACATCTGTCTGGGGAAAGGGAGACACCTCTTATCAACAAGGGTGCCTGAACGAAGCGTATTTGTATACCTAAATCTTAACTGTACCCCACAATATCATAATAAAAAATATTGATTATAAAAAAGTATGACCTCACACAAACCTGCACACAGACATTTATAGCTGGTTTATAACTAATTGCCCAAACTTGAAGCAACCAAAATGTCCTTCAATAAGTGAATGGGTAAGTAAGCTATGGTACATTCAAAAAAGGGAATATTACTTAGCACTCTAACGAAATGAACTGTCAATTTGTGACAGACATAAAGGAAACTTAAAGATAACCTGATAAGTGAAAGAAACCAGGTTATATGATGTATGATTCAACTATATGACTTTCTGGAAAAAGAAAAATTATGAAGACAGTAAAATGAAAAGCAGTTGCCAGAGGTTAAGGTGGGGGAGTGAGGAATAGGCAGAAGATATTTAAGGCAATGAATATAGTCTGTAAGAACAACACTGGTATATATATATATATATATATATGTCATTATACATTTGTCCAAACCCAGCTAGTATACAACATCTCTTTGAAATCAGAGAATTGTGACGGTTACACAAGTCTGTGAATATACCAAAAGACACTGAAATGCTCATTTTAAAAGGCTAATTATGATATGCTTAGTATTTTTAAATAAAGCTATTATTTGTTTAAGATAGTAAACTCTGTCTGGCATATCAGAGTTACTTTCAATTTTTAAAAAGTTTAAGAGTAGGGGGACGTCTGGCACCTTTACAATGAAAACTACAAAACGCTGCTCAAAGAAATCAAAGATGACACAAACAAGTGGAAAAACATCTCATGCTCATGGATGGAAGAATCAACATTGTGAAGATGTCCATCCTACTTAAGGCAATCTACAGATTTAATGCAATACCCATCAAATTACCAGCAACATTCTTCTCAGACCCACAAAAAACAATACAGGAATTCATATGGAAACACAAATGACCAGGAATAGTAAAAACAATCCACAGCAAAAAGAACAAAGCAGGAGGTATCACACTACCAGACTTCAAACTTTACTATAAAGTTACAATATTCAAAACAGCTTGGTATTGGTACAGGAACAGGAACATAGACCAATGGAATAGAATTGAGATTCCAGAAGCAAAACCTCAATTTCTCAACCAACTCATCTTCAACAAAGCCTTCACCACCTACCACTGGGGAGAGGAGAACCTATTCAGTAAATGGTGCTGGGAAAACTGGCTGACCACGTGCAGAAGATTCAAACAAGACCCCTATCTATCCCCATACACAAAAATTAACTCTATATGGATCAGAGACCTAAATGTAAAACCTCAAACCATAAGAACCTCAGAAAATGCAGGACACACCCTTATGGAAATTGGAACTGTCATCCAATTCCTGAACAAAACCCGAAACACACGGGGCCATAAGAGATAAGATAGACAAGTGGGACCTCATTAAACTTACAAGCTTTTGCAAAGCCAAAGAAACCATCAAGAGATCAGGAGACAGCTCACAGACTGGGAAAAAGTATTTCCCAACTCCATGTCTGACAAAGGCCTAATGTCTTGTATCTACAAGCAACTCAAACATGCTGAAAAGAAAAAAACAAACAACCCCATTACAAAGTGGGCAAAAGTTATGAACCTACACTTCTCAAAAGAAGACAAGCAGCCAACAGACACACGAAGGAATGTTCAACCTCTCTAATCATCAAGGAGATACAAATTAAAACTACACTGAGATACCACCTAATACCAGTCAGAATGGCCATTATTAATAACTCAAAAAATAACAGATCCTGGAGAGGATGTGGTGAAAAGGAAACACTTCTACACTGTTGGTGGCAGTATGAACTAGTTCAACCTCTATGGAAAACAGTTTGGTGATTCCTAAAAGCTCTAAAAATTGACCTCCCATATGATCCCACAATTCCCTTTCTGGGAATATTCCTGGAGGAACTCAAATCACTCTGTGAAAAAGATAACTATTCATGCATGTTGATTGCATCATTATTCACAGGATCAAAAGCATGGAACCAACTGTGCTGCAAATCAAAAGAGGACTGAATAAAAAACTGGTACATATACTCAATGGAATATTATGCAGCTATAATTAAGCACAAAATTTGGCAGCAACTTCAATGTACTTAGAGGGTTGTAATACTGAGTGATCTATCACAGAAACAAACAATTGAGTACCATATGTCCTTACACATAAGAGGACTTTGAATAATTATCATAATACTATGAGAAAGATCTTGGCAGTAATGGGAAACTTCCAGGGGCTGGGGGTGGGGCACACCTCATCAACAAGGGTACCTATATAATGCACATTTATATAACTCACGCTAAATGGTACCCCAAATCTTTAAAATTAAAAATTAAAAAAAAATAAATAAATTTCAATGTGCTAGTTTTAAAAGAACAAAAATAAATAAAGTGGTTTTTCTTAGACAGAGTCCTGTTTTGTCACTCAGACTGGACTGTAGTGGTATGATATTGGTTCACTTCAGCCTGAACCTCCTGGTCTCAAGCAATCCTCTTGCCTTGGATTCCCAAAGTGTGGGATTAGAGGTGTGATCTATCTCTCTTGGCTTACTACAACACTTTTGAAATATCATGTATGGTTTGATGTATTATATTGTTATTTCCCAAATAGGACATCTGCATTTAAAAAAAACTAGTCATATATACAATACATATTTATAAAAATGAATTATGAAAAGATACAACAGAAGGAATATGGGTATAAGCAGGTTGAGCTTTCCCTTCTATATTTAGTAACTCATAAATTATTTTACAAAGAGAATCAGATATTTGAGTTGGTTACAAGTCATGAAATTTCACTGTTGCAAAGGCACTTAGAACACATGCTTAAAAGAAATTAACACCTTTATTTTCATTGACTACTAATTAAAATATGCCATTTTTCATTATGATTATTAGCAATAAATCACAGTGGTATTAGACTCTATCAAAACAGAAATTACAAAATAGTATCGTATCTTACTATAGTTACTTTGAATATCTCAAAATATCACTGTTGAAATTACAGAAGTCTTTAGGCTATATGTTGTCTCTTGTTTTAAATACTAACAATGATGCATATATATTACTATATAATAAGCAGGGGTATTTGTTTGCTTCTCTATTTGTTTTTGAGGCATGATCTTACTCTGTCATCCAAGCTAGAGTGCAGTGGTACATTCAGAGTTCACTGCAGTCTTAACTTCATAGGCTCAGATGATCTTTCCATCTCAGTCTCCACAGTAGCTGGGACTACAGTGAGTGCTACCACACATGGCTAACTTTTAAAAAAAAATTATATTAGAAACAAGGGTCTCACTATGTTGCCTAGGCTGGTCTCAAACTCCTGGGTTCAAGCAATATTACTGCCTCAACCTCCCAGCGTGCTGAGATTACAGGCATGAGTTACCGCCCCAGTCCCATTTAAAAAAAAATAATTTGATACTGGTATTTCTATATAATTGCTCAGTTTGTAATCTTACTTATTTTGCAAATTTTGTTACCTATTCTGAGAAGGGTCTATTGACTTCAGAAACCTGTTGAAGAAGTTCATGATACATATAAAAAAAAATTAAGAACCCCTGTTTTTGAAGATATTTAATCCACTTTCCATTCTCTATGGCCTTCCTATTGAATGTAATGACCAGCTGTAACCACATCATTTGGAAATGTATTGGGAATACAGGACTTCTGGCCCCATTCTAAAACTAGTGACTCAGAATCTGCATTTCAACAATTCCCTCATGTGACCTAGACATTTTTCAGTGTATTATTTTGTAACTTTAACATATTTCCTAGATAGAGACCACTTTTAGTACTTATAGACTTTTTGTAACATAATCTAACATTAGCTAATTTACTAGAACCAAAACAAGAAAGAACAGCAATCTCCATTCTATTGTCAATAAACAAATGCATTTTCTAAGTTTAACTTCACACAGATACTTCTTACATAAATTGATTGTTTATGATGTTAAATGCATAGAGGAAATTATCTTTCCAGGCTTCAAATGGTACGACTCTGGAATTACCAAATAACACATTTGCTGCTTTCTATTTGATCCCATTCTGGAATTTAAAATCCATGAAAATATGTGTTTATCTTGAAAAGACAAACCACTTTGAAATATTGAGCACATTTGATTAGCAATGCCGTCTATATTTAAGACTTGTGAAATGAGACACAAGAGATGAAAGAGGTGATTAAGGAAAAACTGACATTGTCAAATTACTGCAGTTCATTTACCATGAAGTTTGGAAATTTAAACTGGCATTTTAGCATATTCATTAATTTAAAGAATCTTAGAAGTAGTAGAAGTAATTCCATGATTTTCAAAGACATTCAAAATGATACTGCACCTTGAGAATGCAAAATTCATAAAGGAGTGATGCAATATCTTATTTTTGGAAATTTTTGACTCAGTAATTTCTTACCAAAAACTGTTTTAGTAATACTGCATTCCAAGAATATAGATTAAATGATTAAGCAAAGAATCTTAATTAATGAAATCTGAGAAGAGGCAACATGTTTATATAATGACACTTTATAAAATAAAATTGTGCATTTTTATTATTTCTTTGCAGCTGTATTTATTGATGTATTTATTGATGATTATGTCAAAATTCTGAGCATGAAAACATTAATGGTTAAGCAAGTACTGATACAGAAACTTTCACTTGTTTTATTCCATTGGTTAAAATTTGAGGGCTAAAGTTGCTGTTTGAGATGCTGATCTTACACTGGTGTTAGATGAACTTGATTTTGAGATGGACCACCCCTCAGATGCATATCCCCCAATTCTCTGAGGGGCAGGAAAGTGAGTCTTGGAGTGAGACTGATGAGAGCTATTTTAAACAATGTTAACACAAAGTATAGTCTTCAATATATACCGAGGGTGGCTCTTGGAACCAAGTGTCTATAACTGGCTCACCTCCCACTCTCCATGGCCTCTGGCCAGAGTCCAGCAAAGAAACAGTGATAATCTTTCTGGATTCCAAGAGATAGATCAGGGAAAAAAAATTGAAGTGGCTGCAAAATTCTCTCGGAGGTTTCCTATTGATGGGTACACACCAGGACCCAAATGATGATAATGTTTTGTTTTTTTTTCCCAAAGCTACATCATTAGCAGAAATATTCCTTAAATTTCATCTTTTAACTTAAATAGTTATTTCACAGCCATCAAAACCTTCTCAAGCACTTTTTAGAGATAAATTTTGTCTCAGAACAGAATTTCATGCTTGATTATCTTGCAATGATTGTAACTCTTAGATGATCATTATTCACTTTTTTTTTAAATGGAGGCATTGGGGAGAAAGCAACATTGTAAAAATACTAGGTTGGTTTCACCATGGACGGATTATGAGTGAGTGTTTTTGAAGATAGAGCTGTCCCATTTCTGAAGTTGGTAATGAGAGTATTGTTCAAGAAAAGTAGAAATTAAAAATTCAGAATATATTTTACATAATTAGTGTTTTAAACTTTCATGATTTAAGCACCATTTTAAAAATGATTTGCTATACTGTAATTCCCATTATAAATCTTGCCTGTAAAATATACATTAAACTACTCTGAGATTGCTCTAGAAAAAAAAATTGAGGGCTATATTCAACCATAATTTTTTAAAAGATATGTGTACAGCAAGCGAGCATGTACACACACACACACACACACACACACACACACACACACACACACATCCCTATTGTTTAACCAGTAGTCATAAATGAGTATTTTTTTCTAATTAAAAATGTAGCTTTAGGAAAGAATATATTTTACAAAGAGCAATTCTTCTGAGAAAACTATAATTTATCATATTAGAAACTAAGACTAACTTTTTAGTTTCGAAAACTGAAAACTTCTGGTAAAAATGAAATATACTCATTTGGAGACAGAATTGAATATGAATAACTAACTTTAATTACTATCAGAACAGTTACTTAAATAAACATAAATTATTCCAGGTTCAGTCATAGGAGCTGCGCTTGCATTGAACACATGCCATTTTGAAAGTGGACTATGATGCCCAAGTCATCAACCTTTGAGGAGTTACAGTTTGCTCAATGGTAAAGAGGAACTACCCTAGAAGTCTACTTACTGTCTCACAGAGAGGCTTTTCCTCGTGCCCTCAGGCCTGGAAAGATTCTACTGCAGTCTGCCATATTGACTTTCTTTCTGGTTACATGTCTGTCTTCCAACCACAATAATTTATTTTTCATTTTCTTTCATTAATAAACATTTGTAATAAATTATTTTGAATGTTTTCTATATGTCCAAGACTTTGAACTCATCAGGGCACAAGATGAGGAAAGCTTGTGCTTGTAGTGAGACAGCCTGTCAAGTCATCCAGATCTCACAAAAGCACTGGTATCTGCAGGTGCTGGGAGTATTTTTAGTATAGAGATTTCAACTGAGAGCTACTTCAAGCACTGCCTCAACTGCGGATCGTCACCTCTCTCAAGATCTTGACCTTCATGGGCTGACCCATAACTGAAGACTTATGAGGCAGAGGGATTTTATCCAACATGAAACAACTCCAAGAGGCCATTTAGTCCCAGAGTAACCCATGGGAATGGCCAAGATTTTGTTAGTCTCCATTGCACCTTTGCTTCTCTCTCTGCAAAACTCTACTTCCTTCTCTTCCAGAGGTGATTATTGAATCTAGAGTCATCTCTAATAAGTCTCTTGCCCTCATTACTGAATATTGCATTTCAGAATATGCTTCTTTAGAAAACCTACTTAGGCAAGAATGGTATTCTTTTCTTCTCCTCCACCTTTTCTTCCTCCTCCTTGTCCTCCCTTTTGATTAATTCCCACTTTCAGACAAGGAACTAGAATGTTAAAGTGTTCCAAGTCTGACCAACATAGGGAGGCTTCCTCTCTAAATAAATAAATAATAGATAGATAGATAGATAAGATAGATGAATTAGCTGGATGTGGTGGCTGAGGTGGCAGGATCATTTGAGGCCATGTGGTCAAGGTTGCAGTAAGTGGGAAGTATTATAGAATTATTTCATATAGAATAATCCAAGAAAATATCATGAAGCACACAGCAATACACCAAATGGATCTCTCCATTCAAGTATCTATTTGCTTTATTCTTTATAGGCAGAAGGTGCAAAAAATATGGTATACACATTTTAAGAAAGCAAAAAGCTACATTAAAATTGTAATACTCAGTATATACTGATAGCAAAAGATGAACACAAGTCACATTTGACTTCTGCAATTACAAGTACTTAAAGTGGTTACCATCAATACCCAGACACTTCTGATTATAGCAAACTAAAAGTAATATATAGATAATATTTCTATACTTTTTTTTAGAATACCCGATATTTGGGCAGAATTTCTGCTAAAACCAGTCATTCTCAAAACATTTAAATGACATAATCTTAAAGCACACCCATAGGGATATTCCATGGTCTATTTGGAAATTTCAATGGATCACAGATCCTGGAATGATTGCTGATATCTATCATCCTTCTCAACACCCTTCCCAGAATTCTTATTGGTAATGACCAGAAATCTTGACAAGGGGAAGGCACCACAATTTGGCCTGCACCAAATCCCACTCATATAGTTTACAAAGAATGCATAAAAATTATTATATAAATGATTTTGTAATTGTTTTGAGCCATGTCAATGTTTCCAATATGTCTAAATTCCCTTTAAATCCATGAACATACTAACAGATCTGTTTAAAATCAAATCCTGGTAACTCTGAATCAACCATAAAAAGCAAACTAATCCAAATCTACTATTTTGCTTTTGTTTAGGGATTTATGACTTCAGGTTAAGAGTAAGAGGCTACATGGCTCCTAACTTAATTCCGGAAAATTTTTGTTCTTCTCTTGAACAAGAACACTCTTTTCCTGAAAATTTTACTTTAAAAAAATAAGAAACTTTTCTTTTTCCCCTCTGTTTACTTTTTTCTTCCTTCTCAAAAGGCCACAGATGCTGGGGAATTTGGAGTGTAATAGAGCCTTTATCAAAATATTTTTTCATAGCTCAAGATTTTCTTACAAAGGTTGTGGACAAAAGACATGCCCCCTCTTTCTTTCTATGCTCCAATTCACTATATACAATGTAAACTACTAATTCAATCAAATATTGTAAAGGTGGGTCATAATTATGAATCCCAAATGATCTGCCTCTCTGCAACTGACTTCACAAACAAGGCCTTTTGCTTATTCCTTTCAAAGTTCACTGAAAAATATAAAGACCTGCAATAAACAAGAGTACTTGCAGTTATTATTAAGCAATAGATTTACAATAGTAAAGAAAAAAAAATTACTTCTTACTGAGGTTAACTTATACCACACCTGGCTGCATTTTCCATCACTATATAACTTACTATAAAATTCACACCCAACAAATTCAGAGAGATTTTCAGCTATTTATCACCAACCCAATATATATTATTTTTCAAAAAATACTAGTTTTATATCTTGCTGAAATAAAGAGAAGAGAACATTTGATTTTTTTATTCTCAAGAATTCATGGGTAACATTTGATTATGAATTTAAATTAAAATTGTTGGAATTTTAATAATAATTGCAAAAGCAACAGTGAACTATTTTATCACACATTTATATATGCATTTATGTATGTTTCTTTAAGTAATGTAGCTTATGTATTAGATGTTTAAAACTGTTTTTTATTTAAAACTTATAATTATTCAATTATTTTTACTAATTGTAAGTTGTTCAGTTTAGTATAGAGTCAGCCCCAGTGAGTTATGAACTATCATTTGAACATGCATTATTTAAGAAAAAATGACTATTGGGAATAATTCATAAGTTAGACACTTTTTCATGGTATAAATGAAAATACAACAGGGCTAGGAGGCCAAGAATTACATATAAAAACTCTCAACATGACATTAAACTTCTTCCACTTTATCTTCTTTATTTTCTTAGAGGCTAAATATCCTCATCAATATCATTTAAAATTTAAAGTGAACTAAATGAGCACAACATTAGCTGTTCTTCTAAAAATAATACCACTCCATGGTATCATTTTAATCTATTTTAGGATTTTCTAAATATATACTATTGCTTCTTGGTTTATAAATAAAATATGTAGAATAGAGCAATTTATATTCATTGTGTTAAACCATGTCTATGCATAGATAGTTCTTCAGCAAAATGCACCCTGATTATACAGAATAAAAAAATTTTCTCACTTCAAAATTAGTTACTTTTTTATATTGAAAAGAAGGTGGGTTCAAGCAATAAAAATTAGTAAAGTACTCATTTTATTTAGCCACCAAACTTCTCATTCAATATTTGCTAAAGCACTGAGTATTCTGTACTATGGCTAAAATACAAATCAATAAATTTTTTTCTATGTCATCTAATATCCATGAAAACAACAAAATATGTCTGTTCATATCTTTTGTCCACTTTATAATGGGGTTGCTTGCTTTTTTATTTTCAGCATGTTTGAATTCCTTGTAGATCCAACATGTTAAGCCTATGTCAGACCTGGAGTTGGCAAATACTTTTTCCCAGTCTGTAGCTGTCACCCTGCTCTCTTGATGGTTTCTTTGGCTTTGCAGAAACTAGTCAGCTTAATGTGGTCCCACATGTCTATCTTATCTTTATGGCCTGTGGGTTTCAGGTTTTGTTCAGGATTTGGATGCCAGTTCCAATTTCCATGAGGGTATGTCCTTATTTTCTAAGGTTCTTATGGTTTGAGGTTTTACATATAGGTCTCTGATCCATTTAGAGTTAATTTTTGTGTATGGGGATAGATAGGGGTCCTGTTTCAATCTTCTGCATGTGGTCAGCCAGTTTTCCCAGCACCATTTACTGAATAGGTTCTCCTTTCTCCAGTGGTAGGCGGTGGAGGCTTTGTTGAAGATAAGTTGGTTGAGAAATTGAAGTTTTGCTGAATCTCAATCCTATTCCATTGGTCTATATGCCTGTTCCAGTACCAATACCAAGCTGTTTTGATTATTGTAGCTTTATAGTAAAGTTTGAAGTCTGTTAATGTGATACCACCTGCTTTGTTTTTTTGTTTTTGTTTTTGTTTTGTTTATTTTTGCTGAGGATTGTTCCAGCTATTCTTTGTCCAAGCATCCAACAGACATATGAAGAATTGTTCAACCTCACTTATCATCAGGGAGATGCAAATCAAAACCACACTGAGATACCAACTAACTCCAGTCAGAATGGCAATTATCAATAACAAAATATAACAGTTGCTGGAGAGGGTGTGGCAAAAAGGGAACACTTCTACACTGTTGGTGGGAGTGCAAACTAGTGCAACCTCTGTGGAAAACAGTATGGTGATTCCTAAAAACTCTAAATATTGACCTCCCCTATGACCCTGCAATCCCCTTACTGGGAATATACCCTGAAGAACTCAAATCACTCTACAGAAAAGATACCTGCACACATATGTTTATTGCAGCATTGTTCACAATAGCAAGAACCTGGAAGCAACCATGCTGCCCATCAAAAGAAGACTGGATTAAAAAAATGTGGTACATATACACGATGGAATACTATGCAGCCATAAAAAAAAATCATGAATTTTGCAGCAACCTGGATGGAACTAGAGTCTATAATACTGAGTGACCTCTCACAGAAACAAAGATCTGAGTGTCACAAGTTCTCACTCATATAGTGGACCTCGAACATCCAACATAATACTCTAAGAAAATGACTGACAGTGGAAACTATGGGGGGCGGGAAGGGAGACGGGATTAATGGTAGTAAATATCTGTCTGGTGATGGGGAGACACCTCTTATCAACAAGGGTGCCTGAACGAAGCATATTTGTATACCTAACACTTAACTGTACCCCACAATATCACAATAAAAAATATTGATAAAAAAAGAAAACAACAAAATAAGTGGAATTTATACAGCTGATGAAACCCCTTTACTTTCAGAATTATCTACAATGGCTGTTTAAAAAAAAAAAAAACCTTAAATTTTTTTTTTATTTTAAAATTGTGGGGTACATTTCAGGGTTAAGGATGCAAATATTCACTGTACAGTTTCCCTTGTTGATGAGGTGTTTCCCCCCCCTTCCCCAGTCAGTTTTCCACTACTGTCAATCCCACCTCCCAGCCCCTCCACCCCTCCACAGTTTCCTGCTACAGTGAATTATTTTCTTACAGTATTGTGGTGATTGTTCAAGGTCCACTTATGAGTGTGAATATGTAATACTCAGTTCTTTGTTTTTGTGAAAGATCACTCAGCATTATAGACTTTAATCCCATCTAGGTTGCTGCAAAGTTCATGATTTTGTTCCTCTTCATAGAGCGTAGTGCATAGTATAGTGTGTAGTATTCCATTGTGTATATGTACCACATATTTTTATCCAGTCCTCTTTTGATGGGCAGCACCGTTGGTTTCATGTTCTTGCTATTATGAACAATGCTGCAATAAACATATTTGTGCAGGTATCTTTTTTATTGAGTGATTTGAGTTCTTTTGGGTATTCCCAGTAGGGGGATTGCAGAGTCATATGGAAGGTTGATTTTTAGAACTCATGGGAATCAAGACACTGGTTTCCACAGAGGTTGTACTAGTTTGCACTCTTACCAACAGTGTAGAGGTGTTAACTTTTCCTCGCATCTACTTCAGCATCTGTTCTTTTTTGAGTTACTGATGATGGCCATTCTGACTGGAGCTAGGTGGTATCTCAGTATAATTTTAATTTTCATCGCCTTGATGACTAGTGAGGCTGAACATTTTTCAACCAACTTATCTTCAACAAAGCCTCCACCAACAACCACTGGGGAGACAAGAACCTATTCAATAAGTAGTGCTGGGAAAACTGTCTGTCCACATGCAGAAGATTGAAACAGGACCCCTACCTATCCCCATACACAAAAATCAACTCTAAATTGATTAGAGACCTATATGCAAAACCTCGAACTATAATAACCTTAGAAAATGCAGGAGACACTCTTATGGAATTTGGAACTGGCAACTTAACAACTCCTGATCAAAACATGAAGTGCCCATATCATAAGAGGTAAGACAGACAAATGGGACCTCATCAAACTGACAAGGTTCTGTAAAGCCAAAGACACTTTCAAGAGAGCAGGGAGACAGCCCACAGATTGGGAAAAATATTTGACAACTCCCTGTCTGACAAAGGCCGAACATCTAGGATCTACAAGGAGTTCAAATGTGCTGAAAAGGAAAAAAAAAAAAAAAAAAAAAACAGCCCCATTACAAAGTGGGCAAAATATATGAATAGGCTGTTCTCAAAAGAAGACATACAAGCAGCCAACAGATACATCAACAATGGCTGTTTTAAAAGAAAGCATGTCATGATGAATTTTCAATGTACAGAAGGAAAATATTTGCTTTTGTGTGGTGAAAGAAATGAAGCAATATATTGAATTAGCTCAACATAGCACAATTTTTACTTGAAATGTCAAAAACTCCATTTAGTTGTCCCAGAAACAAGATAGCTATCAATAGATTTTCATAGGTACTTTACAATGTTATTCAGATGATATACTAAAAGTAATCCATTGGATATGTATGCTAACATAGAAAGTATGTTATATGCATTTAAAATACTATCCAAAGTGAATTTAGAAATAATATTAGATTAAATTCACCAGGTTTTTCAAGCAATTTTCACTATTAGTAGAATATTTGGTGTGAATGGAGTGAGTCCTATCTACTCTCAAGTTTATTTCATTTTTTTAACTTTTAATTTTTTTAAAGATGTGGGCTACAATTCATGGTTAAGTATACAAATGTTCATTATACGGGTACCCTTGTTGATGAGGTATATCCCCCTTCCCCAGGAAGGTTCCCACTACAACCAATCCTGCTTCCCCACCTTGCTCCCAGCAGTTTCTTGCTATTGCCAATCCTTTTCTGATAGTTTTATGACAATTGTTCAAGTTTAAATTAAAAAAGCATAGGAATGTTAATATAGAAACTATTAAAGATATTTTCAGAAAGAGAAACAATTTCAAACTGATTATATACAAACCCTGAGTGATGGCAACAACTATTAATTGGGCTTGAATTGTGAGATTTAGTCAGTGCTATATAACCAGGTATTTGGACATGCAAAATTCATTATAATACAAAAGCACATGCTTCTTATTGTGTTGTTGTATTTACTTTTTTGTTTTCCACTCCCTATGTAAAATGTATGCATTAAACGTAGCTTTCTCTACTCCTAGATGAAAATTATGTTGGGCCCAATGTCAATTAGAATTATAATGGGATAATAGTAGATCATCTATGGTCACTTTCAGTCATTAATACAGTCTCTACTCAGTAAGTAGAAGAACATATGGATAAACACACTGATATATAAAATATTTAAATTTAAATCCTCTCCTGCTCACTCCTAAAATCAACCCTGCATCAGTCTGAAAATGTTGGGAAAAGGAGAAGCTGGTTGGCACCTTCCTTTGCCTCTTGACCTCCTCCTACCTCAGGCTTATGGTTCAGTCAGACCCCTGCAGATTTCTTGATCTGGTGGGTTGCATCTGTATTCCATGGCTAGAAGTCTTTCCACACTCTCCACATTTCCACCTTCAACTTAAGTGTGTCACCAGGGTACTCTGACCCTTGTCTTTTAGGAGATTCTTTTTGTACAGAACCTTGGATGTCACCATATTTCTTACATTTACTTCCACCAGCCCCATGGAAAACCACCACACTGGCTTAAGAAGGATGTGGAAAGGGTAGAGGAGGGGGGTTCATGGCATAACTTTCTCTGAAGATCTCCTCTCCAAATCCCTACTCTTCACCTCTCTACCATTTTACACACACACACACACACACACACACACACACACACACACACACACTCTCTCTCTCTATACTATGTAAGTACAGATGTTCAAGTGTCCCAGGACATATTTTTAATATCTCCTCCTGGTGATTCATTCCTCATATACTTTGGAATCTAGTGTCTCAGTTTCTTGAATTCAAGTTAAAGCAAAAACAAGACACCAATTCTAACTTCCCTTTCCAGTGATTTATTACCATAATAAAGCTACATTGCAAACCATGACAAAACTCTATCTTTTTATAATGTTAATGTTCTCCTTTATGTCCGTGAGTTGACAAGGGTTTGGCTGACTTGAGCTGAGCTTTTCAAAGCTTCCCTCTGAGCTCCCAGTAGAAGCCACGTCTGGACCACATGTCTCTCACACTCTTGGGACCAGTACACCAGCTAGGGCATGCTCTTGGCCAAAGTGCAAGCCCAAATGTACAAAGCATATTTCAAGTCCTTGTTCTGTAATGTTGTCTAACATTCAATTGGCCAAAGAAAGTCTGAAACAGGAAATTATAATCTCTCTGCCTCTGATGGGAGAAATAGCAATGTGAAAAGAATCACAGTAGTTCAACCTACCACATTTGCAGTCACAGAAATTTGTGGCAAAGTCACAAGCTTCAACTCAGTGTTCAGTGTCATTGCATCTATATTCTTGACTGCTATTTTCAGACTAGATGACCATCTATAGAGATTGGGGTATGGGTATTCTATTACTATCTGTACATTCCCCCACAAGGCCACCATGAATGAATATTAAAATATTCCTCCCTAGAAATTTCTCTGTTGTGTTTTATCTGGAATTCCATTTCCTCTCTTTCCCTTAAATTTTACTTTCTACATGATACTAGCCTCTCCTTTAGAATTTACACTCAATAATTTTTTTCTCTTAAAGTAATGTTTTACTTTACAAGGCAAGACCATAATATCTATCAAATTTAGAATTTAATTAAATCTGATGTTGCCTATATGCAATTATTTTATGACCTCTACCCATTCATTACTACTCATTCAGGATACTGTTTGTTTTTTCTGTACATCTTTTGTCTTTTCCTTGTTTATTTTGCTCATAATTTAATTAGGTACTACTTTGAGGTCCAGACTCAAGCATTATGCTATTATGGTGCATATTTTTGATCATTTTTATTCAATTGTAGTCCATCTCTTCCTCACATGTAATTCATAGGTGGGAATTAGAGATTCACATTGCATGAAGTATCTATGCACTTGACCATAGTTCCATAGGTATTTTTAAAAATGTGTTTATTTTTATAAATTTTTAAGTTGAAATCATTATAGACTTACAAAAGTAATACAAAGATTTCTTGTATACCCTTGGTTTATAAATAAAATATGTAGACTAGAGCAATTTATATTCAATGTATTAAATGATGTCTATGCATATATATAACTATACTCATATCCTGCTCATGTAACAACTTATATTCAAAGTATAATTATTAAAAGTAAGAAATAAGCATTGGCACAACATTTCTAACTAAACTATTGATTTTATTCAGATTCATACACATTTTTCACTAACGTCCTTTTCCTGTTCCAGGATTCAAGCCAGGATATCACCTTGCATTTAGCTGTCATTTTTTTCTTTGTCTTCTCCAACATGTGAGTGTTCCTGAGTCTTTCTTTATCTGTCATAGTTTTAATATCTTTGAAGAATACTGGTCAGGCATTTTGAAAAATTCCCCTCAATTTGGATTTGTCTAATGTTTCCTCTTGATGAGACTGACATTATAGAATTTTTGAAAGGAATGCCAGAAGAGAGACAACATATTAGGGGCACATGATGTCAATATATTTTATTATGGATGATGTTAATCTTGATCGTTGTCCCGTTAAGAAAAACTAATTAATGATGCCGTGCACGGACTTTAATTTAACTGTGTCGATCCGCTGAACAAAACGTACACTCACACCAGGAAAGTATAAAAGTGAAAGATTTATTAAAAGGGGAGAGACGGGAAGAGACAACAGTAAATCAAATCATAAGCAATAGGCAAGTAAAAGCCTATTAAGCAAACAGGGATTTTACTCTTTGTCGTCCATCTATCAGCACCGGGTTGTGGGACGCAGTCCACACCGCATCACGGGCAAACAGCACCGGAATTTGAGGAACTTCCCAAACAGCATCACAGGCATCAACCAAACAGCACCGGAATTTGAGAAACTTCCCCAAACAACATCACGGGCAAACAGCACCGGGTTGTGGGACGCAGTCCACATCACATCACGGGCAATGATCCTTCCAGCATAAGGGCATGGAGCTCACTCGAGACTCTTGCTCACTAGCCCCCTGATTTTCCCCCCTTTTTCTAACAATCTTAGACAAAGGTGGCACTACGCCTACTGGTTTCATAACATGTGTTGTATAACATAAAAGTCGTTATCAGT
The DNA here is from genome assembly GCA_027257055.1 of Cephalopachus bancanus. Taxonomy (NCBI): domain Eukaryota; kingdom Metazoa; phylum Chordata; class Mammalia; order Primates; family Tarsiidae; genus Cephalopachus; species Cephalopachus bancanus. The sequence goes on from JAPVLO010001179.1 coordinate 81,687, forward strand.
TCACAACCCCGGATCTTGGCCAGAGATCCTGAGCTGGACTGAGTCTGACTCTCATATCTTCATAAGACAAATGGTCTTCCTCAGTCCCCTGTCCAGGCGCTGGCCGGGCGCCTAGAAGGGGAGAAGGGTTAACTACAACATGTTATGTAACTCAGGTCGAAATAGGGACGGAGCGAGTGCCTTGACCCAATCCTTATATAATTTCACTTTCCTCACAATCGTTTGGTAAAGGTGATGCCTGTCAGTTCCACTGTAAAATTACTATTTTATTTTTTCTTGCATACTTTAGTCATTGAAAGGAGGTCAGGGTCTGGATACAACAGGTTACCAGACCAGGTGTTGAATAGCTGCTGATGCTGCGGCTCTCGGCTCCAACCCCAGGGACTTTCCAGCTGTCTCCTCCACCCCAAGTTGACGATGGCACATCAAACTGCAGTGCTCAACTATATCGCTGACTCCCAGTGCCTGCCACCAGACAAACAGCATCATCACCTGTCATACCAGATCATCTACAGACCCGGATGAGTGGAGATAAAAGATCAGCAAAAAAGGAACCACCAACTACAGTTGTTTTCCAGGCAGAGTATTGCATTGCTCAGCCCATCTCTGAGCAGCATCCACCTTGTTTTCTAAGGTAACCTCACCAAAGCAGGAGACAGAAGCCCCTCCCCTATGCTGAATCAGACACAGACAACTCAGTCCTGAGTGGCAGATCTCTCATGCAGCAAACCAAGGGAATTGACCTAAGCTATGAGTAAACCTATCTGCCTGCAATTAGAGCAAAGGGGAGGGGCTAGAGATCAGAGCTGAATAGACTTTAGACACTCAGGAAAGACTCCAGAGCTAGTTTGGTTTCTTATTTTGATTTTTGATTTTATTGTTTTGACTGTTTGTTTTGTTCACTTTTGTTGGCTTTTTGATATAGACTACCTGTTTGTGTTGGGGAAAAACATATCAAAAGGCATGATTTTATTGGACTGTCTTTGTGTGATTACCAGTATGCTTTAGAGAATTTTGTTCATTTTTTTTTTAGTCTTTTCTGGACTTGTGTCTCTTTTCATTTGTCAGTTGGTATGTACATCTGTTTGCCCTTTTACACTTCTCTCTCTTCAACTGCCTCTTGACCTTCCCATCTTCCATATTTTCCTTTGTCTTACCTCCTTTTGTTCCAGGGAGCAAATCTAAACCACACTGCATGGACTGATTGTAAGGCAGTGGAAAGTGGGTTCCAGTGTGCCCATACAATTATTGATGGATACTGGAATCTGCAGATAGATTCTGAATCACAGTTTCCCCACAAATTAAATCTCAAGACTGTAAAGTACAGCCCCCAACACACAGTCCAGCCTCAACAGTGAACTAAGCCAGAGAACCCTCATAAGGAAGAACAGGAGATTTAACAAAAAGAAGTAAAAGCAACCACACCTTCCCTGAGATACAGAATTAAAGAAGGGGAGGGAAAGGAGGAGAGAAAAATCTACACAAATGAAGAAAACCCAAAAGAAGAGTGTGGGTCTCTAACAGACCCCTGGGAGGTCAGACACTGAAAAAACTGACTTTGGAATGCAAACAATGAAGAGCTCCAGAATGACTGGTCTCAAACCTACAAACCAAGCTATCAAGACATTAATGTAGAGACTAAAATGAATTGAGGAAAGACAAGATGAAAATAGGAAGGAGATGATAACTGAGATAACAGTAGTAAAGAATACTGTGAATGAAATAAATAACAAACTGATAAGCATGGAAAGCAGAATTAGCTAAACAGAAGAAAGAATCTTAGAGCTTGAGGACCAAAATATAGAACTAACACAAACTTTCAAAAACATAGAAAAGAACATTTAAAAGACAGAACAAAACCTACAAGAGATGTGTGATTACTGCAAACTGAAGTAAGAGAGACAGACACCAACCTGGAACATTCCATGAAATTATTCAAGAAAACTTCCCTCATCTCATCAGTGATGCAAAAATTCAAACACAAGAGATTCAGAGAATCCCTACAAGACAACAAATTAGAATACCAACTCCCATACACATAATAATTCACCTAAAAAACTAAGCATAAAAGAATATAAATCCTAAAGGTAGCAAGAGAAATAGATCAGATTATCTACCATGGAAGACCAATTAGAATAGAAGCAAATTTATCTACAGAAACCCTCAGGCTAGGAGAGCTTGGAGCCCTATCTTCAAAGTTCTAAAAGATAAACAATTTCAACCAAGAATAACCTACCAAGCCAATTTAACCTTCATCTGTGAGGGAGAATTAAAATGTTTCCCAGATATCCAATCCCTAAGAGCTTACTCTGCCTCCAGACCACCTCTACAAGAAACACCTTAGAAAGTATTATACTGAGAAGAAAAGGGAAAAAGAACAACAACGTTCTGCACAAGAGTACAGGAAAAAGATTTAAAAAACATGTGAACCATCCCCCAAAGAGAAGAAAAACAACAAACAAGAACAACAACAACTCTATAAGAACCTTATGATAGGGATCAACTCTCACATTTCAATAATTAGCCTAAATGTGAATGGACTATATCACCACTGAAAAGACACAGAATGGCAACATGGATAAAATATCATCAGGCAACAATATATTGTCTCCAAGAGACTCATCTCACTAAAAAGGACATTAACGGACTCAAAGTAAAAGGATGGGGAAAAAAATTCAGGCAAACGGAACAGAAAAGAAAGGAGGAATCACAAAATTAATCTCAGACAATACCTTTTAAGCTATCAAAAACTAAAAAGAAAGAGAAGGTCACTACATAATTATAAAAGATTCAATCCATCAACAAGAAATATCTATCCTAATCCTACATGCACTCAACATAGGAGCGTCAACTTTCATGAAGCAACTTCTAGGTAAACTCAAAAAAGATATTGACTTTAACACTATCATAGCTGGGGACTTTAATACCATACTCACAACCCTAGACAGATCATCAGGACAAAAAATCAGCAATGAGACCCGGAACCTCAATGTGGCTCTTGACCAAATGAACTTAATTGATACCTACATAACGTTTCACCAAAGGACCACAGAATATGCATTCCACTCGTCACTGCACAGAACATACACTAAGATGGACCACATCCTTGGCCACAAATCAAACATAAACAAATTTCAAAAGATCAAACTTTTACCATACACCATCTTGGACCTCAGTGTAATAAAAATAAACATCAACACCAACAAGATTCCCCCCAAAACCCACAAAGACATGGACACTAAACAGCATGATGCTAAACAACTATTGGGTCAATAATGAAATGAAAACAGAGACTAAAAGATACCTGAAGACAGATGAAAATGAAGAAACATCTTACCAAAATCTCTGGGATGCCATGAAAGCTGCAGTAAGAGAGGAATTCATATCTTTACAAAAACACAGGAAGAAAATGGAAGAATCACAAATTAAGAGCCTAACGAGCCACCTCAGAAAGCTGGAAAAGCAAGACCACCAAAATCCTAAATTCAGCAGAGGAATCCAGATCACCAAAATAAAAGCCCAAATCCAAGACATAGAAGACAAAAAGATAGTACACAAAAAGCCAATGAAACAAAAAGTTTGTTCTTTGAAGGAATAAACAAGATTGATGGTCTACTAGCTAGACTGACCAAGAAAAAGAGAGAAAAAGCCCAAATAAACACAATCAGAAACACAAAAGATGAAGTCATATTGGACACTGAAGCAATACAAAAGATCATTAGAGACTACTATGTACACTTGTATGAAAACAAACTTGAAAACCTTAAGGAAATGGAGAACTTTCTGACATCACACTACCTGCCTAGGTTGAAGCAAGAAAAAATCGAGACCCTAAATAGGCCAATAACAATCAAGGAAATTGATCATGTAATAAGACCACTACCTACAAAAAAAAAAAAAAAAAGCCCTGGACCAGATGGCTTTCAAGTAGAATTCTACAAGACATTTAAGGAGGAGCTGACACCAATCCTACTGAAATCGGAAAGATGGAACTCTCCCCAAATCATTTTATGAAGCTAACATCACATTGATACCCAAGCCAGGTAAAGATCCAACAAAGAAAGAGAACTACAGGCCAATATCTTTGATGAACATAGATGCTAAAATTCTCAACAAGATCCTAGCAAACTGGATTCAACAACACATCTCAAAAATCATCCATCTTAACCAAGTAGGCTTCATCATTGGGATGCAAGGGTGGTTCAATATTCATAAGACCATAAATGTAATTAAATACATCAACAGATGTCAAAAACCCCCACATGATTATACCATTAGATGCAGAAAAAGCTCTTGATAAAATCCAGCACCCCATCTTGGTAAAAACTCTCGAACATCTAGGCATACGTGGAACATACCTCAAGACAGTTAAAGCCATATATGAGAAAACTATACCCAGCATACTCCTAAACAGACAAAAATTGGAACCATTTTCCTTGACAACTGGAACAAGAAAAGGATGCCCACTCTCACCACTCCTGTTCAATATAGTATTGGAAGTCCTGGCTAGGGCAATCAGAAAAGAGAAGGCGATCAGGGGTATCCAAATAGGAAAAGAACAAGTCAAGTTCTCTCTCTTTGCTGACAACATGATTGCATGCCTTGAGAACCCAAGAGAATCTGTTAAAAACGCCCTTGCACTGAAAGTCCTTTGCAAAAGGACTTTCACAAAGACTAAGGGTATAAAATATATGTTTAAAAGACAAAATAATCTCTTTCCACCAATAATTAACAAACAGAAACCCAAATAAAAAGCACAATCCCATTAACAATAGCCACAAAAAAAAAAAGAAATATCTTGGGATCTTCTTAACCATAGACGTGAAAGACCTTTAAATGAAAACTACAAAATACTGTTCAAAGAAATCAAAGATGACACAAACACATTGAAAAATATCCCATGCTCATTGATTGGAAGAATCAACATTGTTAAGATGTTCATCTTACCCAAGGCAATCTACAGATTTAACTCAATACCCATCCAATTACCAGAAACATTCTTCTCAGATCTAGAAAAAACAATACAGGAATTCATATGAAAACTCAAACAACCAAGAATAGCCAGAATAATCATCAGCAAAAAAAAAAGCAAAGCAGGAGGTATCACACTACCAGACTTTAAACTTTACTCTAAAGCTACAATAATTAAAACAGCTTGGTATTGGTATAGAAACAGGCATATAGACCAATGGAATAGAATTGAGATTCCAGAAGCAAAACTTCAATTTCTCAACTAACTCATCTTTGACAAAGCCTCCACCTACCACTGGGGAGAGGAGAACCTATTCAGTAAATGGTACTGGGAAAACTGGCTGACCACATGCAGAAGAATCACACAAGACCCCTATCTATTCCCATAGACAAAAATTAACTAAATGGATCAGAGACACAAATTTAAAACTTCAAACCATAAGAACTTCAGAAAATGCAGGACACACCCTTATGGAAATTGGAACTGGGATCCAATTCCTGAGCAAAACTCAAAATGCACAGGCCATAAGAGATAAGATAGACAAGTGGGACCTCATTAAACTGACAAACTTCTGCAAAACCAAAGAAACCATGAAGAGAGCAGGGAGACAAGCCACAGACTGGGAAAAAGTATTTGCCAACTCCATGTCTGACAGAGGCCTAACATCAACGGAGAACTCAAACGTGCTGAAGAGAAAAAAAACCCAACCCCATTACACAGTGGGCAAAAGATATTAACAGACACATCTGGAAAGAAGGCATACGAGCGTCCAAAAGATACATAAAGAAATGTTCAATCTTACTACTCATCAAGGAGATGCAAATTAAAGCTACACTGAGATACCACCTAACTCAAGTCAGAATGACCATCATCAATAACTCAAAAAACAACAGATGCTGGAGAGGATGTGCCAAAAAGGGAATAAGTCTACACTGTTGGTGGGAGTGTAAACTAGTACAATCTCTGTGGAAATCAGTGTGGCGATTCCTAAAAGCTCTAAAAGTCGACCTTCCATATGACCCTTCAATCTTCCTATTGGGAATATAACCCTGAAAAACTCAAATCACTCTATAAAAAAGATACCAGCACATGTATGTTTATCACAGCATTGTTCAGAATAGCAAGATCATGGGATAAACCATGCTGTCCATCAGAAGATGACTGGATTTTAAAAATCTCATACATATACACAAAGGAATATTATGCAGCCATAAAAAGAACAAAATCATGAATTTCACAGCAACCTGGATGGAATTAGAGTTTATCATACTGAGTGATCTCTCACAAAAACAAAGATCTGAGTATGACATGTTCTCACTCATATGTGTACCTGAACAACTACCATAATACTATAGGAAAAGAATTGACAGTGGCAGAAAACTATGTGGGGGGGAAGAGAGGGAAAGGGAGGTGGGATTAATGGTAGTCAATATCTGTCTGGGGAAGGGGTGCATACCTCATCAACAAGGGTATCTGCACAATGTATAGTTGTATACCTAACACTTAACTGTACCACACAATTTTAAAATAATTTTTTTAAAGAAAGTGGGTCACTCAGCTCGCCAACATTTAAAAGGAGAGAAATTAAGCTCCACCTTTGAAAAGACGTGTATCAAATATCCATAACATGTATTAAAGTCACTAGAGCAATTAATAAATATTTGGGAAAAGATACTTGGAGGCTATGAAAACATTCTGCTTCTCTTTAAAATTTAGCCTGATGATTTTAGCATTCATTAGTGGAAGTTGCCTGCAGCAATTATTAATGCAGTATTCTAATGATGATTTTCTATTTCCCTTTTTTCTTCTACATTTATTGACTAGAATTCTTCTGTGAGGAAAATTGTCTCCATTTCCCCATTTATTTATTTATTCATTAGATACCTGATTTATATTAGTGTAGACTTATTGATATGTATTTTATTTTTCAGGTTAAAATCCAAATACTATAAACACTTTGTTGTTTAAATTATTATAGATTAAGCCATTGATAGCACTTTCAAAATGTCTTTTGTGTCCTTTGGACTTGCTGATTTTTATTTCCTCTTTTTTCTTTCTTTTTTATTTTTAGTAGTTTCTAACTCACTATGGGACCTGTAGTAAGATGGTAATGGGGCAGGTTGGTCTGGAGACCCTCCATAAAAGTGAGTGTCCATAAATACTCATGCTCTCCCCTGGTGGCTGCTGCTCCCTTCATGGCCAGCCTGCTCTTCAGTCATCTGCACAGGCCTGCGGGTTGACAGATAGTGGCTCAATGCACAGCTCTGCCACCACCTCTGCTGCTGCTGTTGCTGCACCCCCCTCCATGACCCTCAGCCCCTGGCCTCATGGAACTCCTTCCATGCACCACACTGCTGAAAGCCACTGCTGCTACCATGGCTACCACCCCACCCTGCCCTGAGTGGCCTTCAGTTCCAGACTCCCCTGCCTGCTGCACTGCCAGACCCAGCCCTGCCCGATTCACCCTGTGCCACAGTGATCTGAAGAACCTGCTGTCTTACACTCCACCTCCTCCAGCTCAGCCCCCTGCTGCAGTGGGTCCAGAGATAAGCTGGAGCCCTGAGACCAGGCAGAGACCTGTATTGTCCTGCCCACCCAGCTCTGCCCAACCTTCAAATTGGTATCTAAGGTAATAGCATCAAGATGGGAGAGACAGAAGCCCCTCCCCCATGCTAGATCAGACACAGGTTAGATCTGAGTGGCAGCTTAACAGGGAGCAAGCCAACCAAGCCCAGATCTGATCCACATTCCCTCCACAGCAGGCCTGGGGCAACTGACCCTAGCTGTGAGAACCCCTACCAGCCAGCGATGAGAGCTAGAGATCAGAGCTGAAATGACATTGGACTTAGAGGAACAATCTCAGAGAGTGCTTGGTAACCTTGTTTTATTTTTTATTGTTGTTCCTTATCTATTTGTTTTACTCATCTTCTTTTCTCTTTTCTCTCTCTTCCTACTGTTATTAATAACATTTTCATACTTGCTTTGTTTTTGTTAGTTTATTGATTTTTTTCTTTTTTTTTTTTTTTTTTGTTTTTTTGAGTTGGAGTCTCCCGCTGTCACCCAGACTGGAGTGCAGTGGCCACTCCCGGCCACCGCAGCCTCAACCTGCTGGGGTCTGGTGATCCTTCTGCCTCAGTCTTCCAAGTAGCTAGAACTACAGGCATGCACTACCATGCCCAGCTAATTTTTTGATTTATTGTAGAGATGAGGTCTCGCCTGCCCAGGTGGGTCTCGATCCTGTGGGCTCAGGCAGTCCACTCACCTCAGCCTCCCAAATGCATGGGATTACAGGCTGAGCCACCGAGCCCTCCCAGACTTTAAACTCTGTTACAAAGCTGCAATATTAAAAACAACCTGATATTGGTACAAGAATAGGCATATAGAACAATTGAACAGTATAGAGAATCCAGAAGCAAAACCTCTATTTCTCAACCATCTCATCTTCAACAAAGTCTCCACCACTGACTGGGGAGAGGAGAACCTATTCAGTAAATGTTGCTGGGAAAACTGGCTGACCACACGCAGAACAAGACCCCTACCTATCACCATGCACAAACATCAACTCTAAATGGATCAAAGGCCTAAATGTAAAACCTAAAACTATAAAAACCTTAGAAAATGCAGTAGATACCCCTATGGAAATTAGAACTGTCAATCAATTCCCAATCAAAACCCCAAATGTCCATGCCATAAGTGATAAGTTCAACAAGTGGTACCTCATCAAACTGACAAGCTTCTGCAAAGCTAAAGAAACTATCAAGATCGCAGGGAGAGAGCCCACAGACTGGAAACAAAAATATTTGCCAACTGTATGTCTGACAAAGTCCTAACATTTAGGATCTGTAAGGAACTCAAATGTGCTGAAAAGAAAAAAATCAACAGCCCCATAACAAAGTGGGCAAAAGATATGTATAGACATTTCTAAAAAGAAGATGCTTGAGTACCCAACAGATGCATTAAAAAGAAGCACAACCTCACTAGTCATCAAAGAAATGCAATTAAAACTACACTGGGATACCACCTTACTCCAGTCAGGATGGCTATCATCAGTAACTCAAAAAACAATAGATGATGGAGAGGATGCAGTAAAAAGGGAACACTTCTACACTGTTGGTGGAAGTGTATACTAGTACAGCCTCTGCCGAAAACTGTGTGTCAATTCCTAAAAGATCTAAATATCAACCTTCCATATGACCCCACAATACCCCTACTGAGAAAATATCCAGAAGAATTAAAATCACTCTATAAAAAGATAACTGCACATGTATGTTTATCATAGTATTGTTCACAGTTGCAAGCACATGGAACCAACCATGCTGCCAATCAAAAGAGGAGTCCTACCTATCACCATGCGCAAACATCAACTCTAAATGGATCAAAGGACTAAATGTAAAACCTCAAACTATAAGAACCTTAGAAAATGCAGGAGACACCCTCATAGATATTGGAACTGGCAACCAATTTCTGATCAAAACCCCAAACGCCCATGCCATAAGAGATAAGATAGACAAGTGGGACCTCATCAAACTGACAAGCTTCTGCAAAGCCAAAGAAACTATCAAGATAGCAAGGAAAATATGGTACATATACACAATGGAATATTACACAGCCATAAAGAAGAACAAAAATCATGAACTTCACAGTAACCTGGATGGACTTAGAGTCTGTAATACTGAGTGATCTTTCACAGAAACAAAGAACTGAGTATCACATATTCTCAATAATAAGCGAACCTTGAACAATTATTGTAATACTATAAGAGAATGATTAAAAGTAGTGGGAAACTGCTGGAAGTGGGGTGGGGAGGTGGGATTGGCAGTAGTGGAAATCTGCCTTGGGAAGGGAGACACACTTCATTAACAAGGATACTTGGATAATGAACACTTGTATACCTAACCCTGAATATTACCTCACATCTTTAAAATAAAAAAAATTTAGGAAAAAAATAAATTGCCAGTTTTAGGCTTAAAAACCATTTAAAACAGACAAACTTGAGTTGTTGCTTTATCTTCAGATAAAAAGTGTTTCAAAAGTCACCAGGGTTTTATCTTGATTATTTTCTTCTAGTGAGGAGAAATTTTTCCATGGATATTCAGATATTTTCCCATGGATATTCAGATTTTAAATTAGTAAAATAGTCATTGCCAGTAGTATTGAACATTACACAGATCAGACTCTACTTCAGATCTCTGGAAAGTAGAGGAAATGTGCCATGACTTTGATAAATGTAAAATAAGATGTTATACATTTCTGAAAATAAATGGTCTCTCATTAGTGTCATTTTGTGTGCAGAATGATATAATTGGTTATAATTTTTACTAAATTGATATTAATATCTATGATTCCATAAGTGTTGATTATATATTAGCTAAATTTCAAATTTATATAGCATATGAGAGAAAAATCTGCAGGATATTAATTAAATTAATATTAGGCTGAGTGTACATTTATTGTATTTTTAGCTAAATATGGTAAATATAAGTTTATTTCTCTAAAATCAATAAAACACACATAAATGATAAGAAACATTTCTATTTAATAACTCAGCAATATATTGATAAAATAGTATGCAAATTAGTAAAACACTTCAATTTTTTAAATAAATGTGACATTTTCTTAGATTAGTAGAGAAGGAAAACAAGAATCAACTTACAATACAGGTTATTAAAAACTGTCAGTCGGGCTCGGTGGCTCAGCCTGTAATCCCACGCCTCTGGGAGGCTGAGGTGAGTGGATTGCCTGAGCCCGCGGGTTCGAGACCCACCTGGGCAGCGAGACCTCATCTCTACAATAAATCAAAAATCAGTCAGATGTGGTAGTGCATGCCTGTAATTCCGGCTACTTGGAAGGCTGAGGTGGAAGGATCACCGAAGCCCAGCAGGCGAGGCTGCAGTGGCTGGGAGTAGCCACTGCACTCCAGTCTGGGCGACCAAGTGAGACTCCACCTCAAAAAAATAAATAAATAAACTGTCAAACATTTACTGTAATACTGCTTCTGTTGTACTTTATTCTCAATTTGAAATAATTTTGACTAGAAAATATTTAAATAATTGGGATAATATGTTTAATTTTTATATTTTTCAATAAATATTGATTAAATTCACTCATGTCACATCTGCAGCAGCATATTTTAGATGTTTATTAATTCAAACATTTTGAATTATCTTTAAAACTGGGAAAAAATGCAAAATATTTCCTCATAACTAAATATTTACTAAGCATGATACATAGTCATTAAATATGGAAAGTGAATAAATGCATCAATCATTTTGTAAATTGTTAATTTTTAGAACTATTTATTGACAGCATATCACTGTGGCCTTTTCAAAAAATTTTCAGAACTTCAGGTTAATTTTGTAGTTAAAAACATGTCCAATGTTCTCTCTGAAGCAAAAGAAGGCCACAAAGATAACTGCAGAATAGGAAAGGAAATCCTATTGTCAACGTAACCAGGAAACAATATTCATTTTCAATTTTGAAGAAGTCTTCCTAGTGCCCGTTTGGACAGAAGAGGGTAAGAAAGCATACCAAAAGACATCATTGGCTTTCTCAAATATTGTGCAGAACGAACAATGTTTCAAATTCTGCATTACTTAAAAATGAGGGTAAATGCCTAAGAACATGTGGATGGGACAAAAAAGTGATCTCCATAATATCTCACTAACTCTAAGCAGGAGCTGGAGAATGTGGCATTGAAAAAGACAACAAATAGCCCACTTTTTAAAAAGTGTATTGTAGCACTGTTGGAGTTGGGGTGTGGGGAGAAGAGACTGGATTTCTGTAACTGATTATTTGGATCAAGTGAAGAGGAGTCTTCATTGGCACATGTGTGCACATACACACACATCCCAGGGTGAGCCAAGAAGGTTTCTCATGTTTATGACTTATATTCACAAACCCCTGAATGATGTGGTGAGAAGGTATCTGGAGATAGTGAAGGGTTTCTGGGTATAATATTCTTGAAATAAGCTTTCCTATTCTTGAAAATGCAGTAGTGGGGATATCAATATTTAATGAGGTTAAATGTAATGCAAAAACATTTCACAAAACATGGAAATAAACTGTACAATGTAAACAATGATACCATATTAAAAAATCTAAGTTATGAGCATTATTTACTATATTAGAAAGCATTATTATTTATAGGTGTGAACTTTAGTCAGTATTAGCAGAAAGTAGCAAGTAGAGTAAGAAACTTTGTATCATTTCTGTTAGCTCAGTGTAAGTGGAAACACACAATGGGCATAGGAACAAAAGGTAATTAATTAGGCAAATATAATTGATGTACTTACATGAAATACTCTGTATTCAATTGTATCACTTTCTAGCAATTACATATTTTTAAAAATTTAAAAAACTTACCATGTATCAACACACAAAATTTTATTGGATTCTTAAATAAAGCAGGAAACAAAGAAAAACGTAAAAAAAAAAAGAGTTACTGTTTGCTTTAGAAATTGTTAATTGGAACTCTAAGGCCAAAGAAAATCAAACTGCATTTTCATAATATGTAGAAAATAACAATGAAAACATTACTCAATAGAACTTTTGAGATATCAAAGTGGGGCTCAGAGAAATATTAAAGGCCAAATATGCATTCATCACTTAATAAAAATGAATAAAAATAAATTTATTAAGCATTTAATTATCAAAGTTAAAGACAGAAACACAAACCAAGCCTAACCAGTGCAGATGGAAGGAATACATAATGATTAAACCAGAAAATAACAGAAAAATAAAAGATGTTTGGCAAGAATGATACAAAGCACAAGGGCTATTTTTTAAATCTTTATTTTAAAGACTGGTACAATTCAAGGTAAGGTATATGGCTATTTTTTCAAAGAGTACAAGTTTCATTTGCACAAGATGAATAATATCTGGAGATCTAATGTAAGACATGGCATCTATAATTCATGATATTTTATTTTTTACATGAAATTTGCAAGGAGAGAAGACCTTAAATATTCCCACCACACACAATGATAAATGTGTGAAATGATGAATATTAATTAACTTGATAGTAGTACATTTTCATGATGTATATATATATATGAAAACATCATGGTGTACAGCCTAAATATATACAATTTTTAATTAGTTAATTATACCTCAATAAAATTGGGGAGAATCTAATGGTTAATTTGTAGAAATCAAACAATAGAAGAGCAAATAGCCGAGAATTTTCAAAAGAATAAACCAGAATACTTTCAAAAAAAATTATAGTCCAGTATCATAGTAAGCATGTATCCAAGAAATATAAATCTAAATAGAAAACTAAATCCTGCAGTGTAGTTAAAATATATATATGAACAAGTTAAAGTTTATTCTAAGAAAGCTGAGATAACTAAGTTTCTAGGAATGTGTAAATGCAATTTATCACATTAATATATTAAATTACAAAACCTCATGAAATAATTTTGATAAAATCCTCATGACAAGTGGGGAAATTATTTGGAAATACCCCAAACACATGTATGATAAGTTGCAAAAGAAGAAACTGAGAAACTTCCTTACAATAATAACGATCTATCCATTAAAGAACCTACAGCCAACAACATATCTGAGGAGGAAACTTTTGAAGCACCTCTTTTAAAATCAGGAACAAGACATGGATGACCAAGTTTGCCAAGTGGTATCGACATAAAAAGACAATAAAGACTATTCTGTACAATAAAACAAAACAAAATAAAATCTGAAATGGAGAAAACAAATCATCATTTTGCTGGCTACAAGATAAATATATAAAATAAGTAGTTTTGATGAAACAACTGTCACAATTAGAAAATACATTCAATAAAATAAATATCTCATTCCTATAGCAACAAGAGTAGATACCTAAGTATAAATCTTTTTTAAAACATATATCCTTTTTCTCCATTACTTAAGTATAAATCTTAATTAATGACAGACAGTAACACTTCCATAGAAGGAATTATAAAGCCCACATATAAATAAAGATGAATATAACATCAAAATATATTCTGTTTTGTTACATGTTATTATAACTAGAGAATTTCAATTAAAAACCCCACTGTACTCCTTGTACGGGTTTTTAAGCCCCTGTCAGTTGATAATATCCAAACATTAAAAGTGTATTTTTTCCTTTGGGTGCACTTGAGTTCCTTGTAGATCCTAGATGTTAGGCCTTTGTCAGATACAGAGTTGGCAAATATTATTTCCCATTCTGTGGGCTGTGCCCTGCTCTCTTGATGTTTCCTTTTACTTTGCAGATGCTCTTTAGTTTGATGAGATCCCATTCTTCTATCTTACTTCTTATGGTATGAACGCTTAGGGTTCTGATCAGGAATTAGTTACCAGTTCAAATTTCCACAAGGGTGTCTCCTGTGCTTTCCAAGATTCTTATAGTTTGAGGTTTTACATTTAGGTCTTTGATCCATTTACAGTTACTTTTTGTGTATGGAGTAGGAGTTCTGTTTCAATCTCCTGCATGTGGTCTGCCAGTTTTCCTAGCACCATTTTCTGAATAGGTTTTCCTCTTCCCAGTGGTTGTTGTTGGAGGCTTTGACAAAGATGAGTTAGTTGAGAAACTGAGGCTTGCTTCCAGGATCTCTATCCTGTTCCATTGGTCTAGGTGCCTGTTCTTGTGTCAATACTAGGCTGTTTTGATTACTATAGCCTTATAGTAAAGTCTGAATTCTGAAAGTGTGATCCCTCTTGCTTTGCTTCCTATGCTAAGGATTATTTTGGCTATTCGTGGTCATTTATGCTTTCATATGAATTCCTGTATTGTCATTTCCAGGTCTGAGAAGAATGATGTTGGTCATTTAATGCATATTGTGTTGAATCTGTAGATTGCCTTTAGTATGATGAACATTTTAACTATGTTGTTTCTTCCTATCCATGAGCATGGAATATTTTTCCATTTGTTTGTGTCTTCTTGGATTTCTTTGAGCAGTGTTTTATAGTTCTCATGGTAGAGGTCTTTCACTTCTTTGGTTAGGAAGATACCAAGGTCTTTCTTTTTTTGTGGCTATTGTGAATGGGTTTGTACTTTTTATTTGGGTCTCCGCCTGTTTGTTGTTGGTGTATAAGAATACTACTGTCTTTTGCACTTTTAATTTTAACCCCGAGACTTACCCCAAGACATTTGTCAGTACAAACAGATTTTTGACAGTTTCTTTTGAGGTAAAGAATTATATCATCAGCAAAGAGGGATAGTTTGACTTCCTCTTTTCCTATATGGATACCCCTGTTTTTCTTCTCTTGTCTAATTGCCCTAGCTAGGATTTCCAACACAATGTTGAACAAGAGGGGTAGAAAACTTTCGGTTTTCAGGAAGGACAGGTATTATTATTTTTAATAAGGGAAGCATATTTTCATAACAACAGTATAGAAATCAGCATAGAAATAAATATATATATGATTTTGATGGACAAGCTGAGATTAATAGTGAAACATTTTAAGGAGACATTCAAACTCTGTGGGGAGGAAATCATTCACAAATTTTGTTGCAACTCTATTCACAATAGCAAAAACATGGAACCAACCATATTGCCCATGGATAAAAAATTGTGATACACGTACACAATTGATTATTATGCAGCCATAGAAAGGACAAACATATTGAATTCACAGCAACTTGGATGGATTTAAAGTCTATCATATACAGTGATGTATCACAGAAACAAAGAACATAGTACCATATGTTTTCACTCATGAGTGGATATTGAACAATTATTATAATACTATAAGAAAGGGGTTGGCAGTAGTGGGAAACTTTCAGTGGATGGGGGGGTGGGATTGGCAGTTGAGGGAAACTGCTAAGGGAGGAAGGGGCATACCTCATCAACAAGGGTAACTTGCATAATCAGCGTTTGTATATCTAACCCTGAATTGTACTTCACATCTATATAATTTAAAAAATAGAGTAATGGCATATCGTGTTTTGTGGATATGCCAGAAAAAGATACTTTTAACATTTGACATCTCCAGAAAGATCATTTATAAAAGCTATTAAACAGAATACCTATAAAACAAGCTCCAATAACTAAAATTTTATTTGGATTAACTATTGACAACAAAGCAACATGTCCTAAACACATGATACTGGTATTCATACTCCTGTGACCACACTTCAACTTCATTTCTGTGCTGCCTGATAATTTTTGATAAGAAGGCTCTAAGTGACTGTCAGGAATTTATGAAAAATCAAGAGTTTCTTTGTTATAGCTCAAAAAGAGGAATCAATTTTTTGAAACACAGAAAGTAGTGCCTGCTTTAACCTTCTAAAACATATGCTGCTTCAGTGATTGCAAGTGAAAAATATTTTCTTCTCTGTGAAAAACCTGTCTAAATTCATGGTTTTCTCTAAGGATAATATAATGAGAAATGTTCTTCTCTCATTGGAAGTATATTTTAAACAAATCTTCTAAAACAATTTAAATGTAGAAGCTCCCATCATTTCACATATACAGCTAATTTCCTGAATAATTTTATCCAAATCAAAACCTTAAAACCTATTCTTCCCATAGGTATTTCAAAGAAGGAATTGAAAAAATGTTTAAAAATCCACAAGAGTATGAAAGTCCAATTTTTATGTTTCTCCTCATGCTTCATTTGTAGAAAGAAAGGCATGAAGGTGGTCTAGTGTTTTCTATGTGATATTGAGTTGTGAGATATATTTGTTTCCATCTTTTAAGCAGTGGAAATAGCAGGAAAGTAATAAACAATTTCCTTGTGCAGGGTTTCATGTGGGAGAATTTTATCTGAGTACCAGAAAGTATCAGGCTGACAATGGTGTGGTATTTCTGCCTCCAGTTTGCTTCCAGAAATTTCACTTTTTCCTGTCAATGAAATTTGACATCTAGCTCTACAGACTTTCTTTTTAAGAAAGGAAAATGAAAAAGGAAAAAAGGTGTAAATGAAAGCCATTTTTATACCTCATCATATGCCAAAAGTGAATTTACCAAAATAAAGTTAATTCTGACTCCCTGTATAAAAAATTCATATGTAAATCTTGTGTTAGCCGGACTCATCTGTTGCATAAAGTTAGCACCACTTACACAAGTCATAAACGAGAATTGTTTAGTTTTCTGTGAATTACCAAAATTCTGATATTTTTCTTTATAAAAATGTGTGAACATTTTCAGTATTGAAATTCTCCCTTTAATAATTTTGGAAGAAAACAAATTTAAATCTATGATCTCTACAAAGAGAGAATTACACAACAGAAATGGTCCAGAGTCCTCTGTGAAATCCCTAAAAGATTTTTTTCATAGTAACATAAACTGAAATGTTTCTGATATTTTAAATAAGTTCCTCATACAGCATATTTTCTTTACCTCCATAGATAAAATTTTCTTTCCTATTTCCTTAAAGATATTCTGTTACTTATTTCAAAATCAGGTTGACATTTTCTTTTCAACTAATGATAAAACCTAGTTATTTGCTCCTACCTTTTATTTTTTAATTAAAATACATGTGCACACTCACAAACACTATGCTTATAGATTAGTGAATAAAAATATTGCACTCAAAATAATTTTTAAAAAATAATTTTTTATTGAGAGGAAACTGAATTATAAAAAGAGGAAATGACTAGAATTTCTACCCAGGTATCTACAGACAGAAATTAGAATATAAGAAATTTTAAGTACAAGGTTCATTTTATTGTTCAATGATAAAATGTGTGCCATCAGTAAACTTACTGTTTTTGCACCTGTTGATAAATATTGAGAAGTGCATAATTTATTTCATGCTATTTATATTTTGTGTTTGTTTCCCTTAAAAGTATTTCACAAATGGTCTTGAAATGAAAAATATAAATTTGTCTAATGGCAGAGATGGGAAAAAATAAGAAAGATAAATTGTAACAAAGGATCAACAATAAAGATTCAAGTAAGAATCTCAACTTAGATCTCTTAGGCAAAAATTAACTAAAAGCTACCTATAAGATAGTATCACTGTCTATGAAGATAATTTTTGTTTAACATCACCACTGTGCAAGTACATAATTTTTCAGATTTGCTTTCAATGGATTATTCCACTGTTTTGTTAAAGTTTCATAGAATAATCGAGGCAAAGTCTATTAAAATAAATGTTGCTTCTGTCTCATTAATTTGTTTGATAACTCATTTTACATAACATTTAAGATAAAATTTTAAGTGCACTACATATACTGACCCCTCTCATGAATACAAGCATAACGTTATTGAAATTAATAGGATTGTTTCATGATGTTATCATAGTATTCATATAGTCGAACATTAAGACAAAAAATTGCAGAGATCTAAAAATAATAATCAGCAATTAGTGCAAAACCATGTTTAGATTCCCAGATGTAGTGTTGTAATATCTTTTGAATCCAATTCCTGAAGGGCATAGGACACATTTACAGCAATTATAAAACACTCCTTTTCATTTCATAAAAGGGTGAAAATATATTTTCTCAATCAGCTGTAAGTATTGGTATTATCCCATTTCCCCCCTGAGGATTGTTCATAATCTTGGACCTCCTTTACACATAAGCTCCCAACACTGTAGCCTTAAGGCACCAGCCATCACAATGTAAAATAAAAGAGAGTTTGGTAATGGTCTTTCATGAAATAAAGATAAATCACTACAGACAGGTTGACTCAGAATATTCAAGTAAATATGATATGTAAAATGAATACATTCTAAAAAGGTACACCATAAAATATATGAACAAACCTATACTGATTTGGTCAACATAAATGGCATGCTGCAGAGATGTGATAGAAATCACAAGAATTAACATTTGGTAATCCATGCAAGAAAGCATAGGAAGTCCCTTCCACATGCAAAGTATGTTGGGTACTGGTGCTCTAAGTCAAAAGCAAAACTCACCTACCAAGAGATTTAGAGAGGAGGTCAGACAGGTGGTGACTTCCAGTTGAGATGTGATTAACATACTGTGAGTAGACAAATTTTCCTGTAATTTTTTTTTCTTAATGTGTGACTAAATCACAACTGGCTCAAGTAGCTGGGGAACAGCTAATAAAAGACAAAGCATTTCATAGGAATTTTATCCTTTCTGAGGAAATTCTCAAAGATACCTAGAAAAGTTAATTTTATGCCAGTGCATATTCTGATCCAGGTCAGAGTAGAAAGGTATTCATAAAATCTGTATACTTCTCTGTTTCAAGCTATTATATATATTTTAAAGTAGTAAGACATTAATCTTAGGAAGGAAGGATAGCTTCAATTATCAATCCAATATGTTTACAGTGGTAAGTAATCATACATGGTATCCTTTAATTGACAAAGGCCAAGACCGTTCTGTCCCCTGATAAGCCATGCTATTTGACCATTCTTGGAACAAAGGTAAGAATCAATTGAATACTTTGAAGCTTCATGGATCAGAACTTATTTGTACCTCTAGAAAAAGTGGCCACATTCTCATAAAATAAATGGAGCCAGCTTGATAAATGCTGGTGGGATTTATATGAGTCTTAGCCATTTTCATGTTTCCTGAAACATGACTCGACTGTTTAAAATTTCCAAGATGGAAAAACAATCCTAGATATCACAGCTATGCATTTTGTTTTACCCAAGAGCTTCTTTTCAAGATATTGATTCAACTGACTTCTCATCTCTCCCCTGAGCCAGCAGTGTTCAAAATCATTACAGGGCACAGTAATGGTTTTCAGCATATAAGAGAAAGCCAGGGTTGTAGGAAGGCTGAAAATTGTCTTGTTTTCAAGGTAATATCAAGCTTGCCCACTTGCTTTACAAAGGAATATTCTGGTTCATCAAGGTTTAGTTAAAGAACCCCTTTGGAAGAAAGAATATGAGGCCAAACACATATATATTTCATGTATGCCAATGTAAAGCATAAATCTTGTCATACTCTAAAATGACTTTAAAACCTCTTTCTTACAGTACTTTTCAAAGTAAACAAATGTTTAGTCTTTTATTGAACTCAAATTCAGGAAAAAACATTTCTTAGATCCTGCATTATGTTCTTTTCATAGCTACAGAGTTACAGTTTTTTCTATGACTTTAGTTACAACTTTTTACCAAATTAATGCAAAATATTTAAATTTAAACCACAGGTTCTAAATATTGGGACCCAATTTATAATTTATTCTCCACAACGCTGACTTTCTTTGTACCTATTTTAATACTATGGAAAAAAAAGAGAAAGAAGAAGGGAAACACAAGAATTTATTCCAATGATAGTCAAGATTATCTGTTCACTCAGATAAAGATTCTCATTGTAAATGCATATCAAAAACCTTCCTGAAATTATCTCTTCTACTAAGAATGGTGCTTTCTGTTATCTCTCTGTGAAACATCCTATAACTAATTCAATAGTCATGTCAAATCCAAATGCCATTCAACATATTCCACTACAGAAATTAACCACTGCAATAATAGAGCATATAATGTTCACCACCAATTCTAGCATTTACAAAGTTTGCATTTTGCCACTGTCACTGCATTTTCATAATTTCCACATATATTTTTATTTTTCCTCAATTATTAAATTTATACTTTAAGTACATCTAATTAATTATTCTAAATATTATAAAAAATAACATTAGCAGACATAGACATGCAACTCATAAACCTTTCTGTTCAATGCAAAAGAATGGACACTTAGATGGACACCTTTGATATGGAACTGAGCATGTAAAGAAAAATGCGAAGTACAGATTTAGTCATAAGGGTTCATATATGGGAAATGGGAGAATACCAAGATGATGATGAAGAGCACAGTATATCACTTGCCTGAAAATCCGGACTTTATCCTGTGTGACAAATGGAATAAACGAAGATTCTCAACAGGAAAATGAAGTGGTCAAGGGTAGGCTGAAAGAAAATTAGTTTGGCAGCAATGGTTATGTTGAATCAGACTGAGAATGACTGGAATGTGGGGGAGCATTATCCTATATGAAATTTAATGCGACCCTTAATTAGGGAAGTGTCAGTAGAACTGAAAAGGAATAAATAGATTCAAGATATATGTCAAAGGTAGAATGAGCTGTACTTAAACACTGATAAATGATGAGGTATTGAAGATAGAGCTAAGTGTACCTGCTTCAAAGTTTAGAGAGATGTTTCAAGTTTTGGGAACTGAACAACTGGATGGTATGTGGGGAAATACAAGAAACCTATTCTGGAAAAAATGCCAATTTCAATTGGAATACACAAGAATGAAAGTGAGGGCATGAGGGGTACAATGTGTTGCTCCGTGGGTTCTTTGACTTTGCCACAGAAAAGTATTTCAGAGCGAGTCCAAAATATACTTTATGACAAATGGCGTTTTATTTTTAGAAAGAGATATGTCCAAAGGACAGGGATGACTTAAGGGACAGAATGCATGTTTGCTTTTGACAAGAAGGTTTTTATACTTTTACAGCAATTGTTAAGTAAACCATAAGATAAGAGCAGAGGGCTGCAGGTATCTGGTCATGAGGTTTTGTTTCTTTGTGTTGTTTTGTTTTTTCCAGTGTGAATAAACTAAGGAATTTAAAAAAAAAATTTAGATTTAGTGGTATACATGCGTATTCATTATATGGACATATTGTATAGTAGTGAGGATTGAGTGTCAGGTGGCTCACTCCCGAGATAGTTCACATTATGCTCCATAAGCTGCTATCCTCCCAACCTAAAGAAATCGAGACCCAAAATAGACCAAAACAATCTAGGAAATCGACTATGTCATAAGAAAACTACTTACAAAAAAAAAGATCTGGACCAGATGACTTTCTAGCAGAATTCTATAAAACATATGAGGAGGAAATGATACCAATCCTATTGAAAGTATTCCAGGTAATTGGGAAAGGTGGATCTCTCCCCAAATAACTTTATGAAGCTAACATCACATTGATACCCAAGCCAGGCAGAGATCCAACAAATAAAGAGAACTACAGGCCAATATCCTTGATGACTATAGATGCTAAAATTCTCAACAAGATCCTAGCAAACTGGATTCATTAACACATCTCAAAAATCATCCACCATCAAAAACAAGTAGGCTTCACCTCTGTGATGCAATGCTGGTTCAACATTTGTAACACCATAAACATAATTAACTACATCAACAGATATAAAAACAAAAGCCCCATGATTACATCATTAAACACAGAAAAAGCTTTTGATAAAATCCATGCAGAAAAAGTTTTTGATAAAATCCAGCTTCTTGATAAAAATCCTCGAACATCTAGGCATAGAGGGAACATGCCTCAAAATAGTAAGAAGAATCTATGAAAAACCCACAACAAGTATACTGCTAAACAGAGAGATATTGTAACCATTTCCCCTGAAAAATGGAACAAAAAAAGAATGCCCACTTTCACTCCTCCTATGCAACATAATTTTGGAAGTTTTAGGTTAGAGAAATCAGAAAAGTGAAGGCAATCAGGGGTATCCAAATAGGAAAAGAGAAAGTCAAGTTATCTCTCTTTGCAGATGACATGATTATATACCTTGAAAACCCAAGAGACTATGTCAAAAACCTCCTTGCATTGATAAAGAACTTTGGCAAAGTCTCAGGGTATAAAATAAATGCATAAAAGACAATTGCATTTCTATACACCAATAATAAACAAACGGAAACCCAAATAAAAGGCACAATCTCATTCACAATAGCCACAAAAAATGAAATACCTTGGCATCTTCCTAACCAGAGACGGGAATGACTTTTATGATTAAAACTACAAAACACTGCTCAAAGAAATTAAAGATGACACAAACAAGTGGAAAAATTTTCCATGCTCATGGATTGGAAGAATCAACATTGTTAAGATGTCCATTCTATCTAAGACAATCTACATATTTAACTCAATATCCATCAAATTACCACGAACATTCTTCTCAGACCAAGAAACAACAATACAAGAACACATATGGTAACATAAATGACCAAATATAGCCAAAACAATCCTCAGGAAAAAAAAAAGGCAGGAGGTATCACAGTCTCAGACTTTAAACATTATTATAAATCTACAATAATCAAAACAGCCTGGTATTGGTACAAGAACAGGTATATAGACTAGTGGAATAGAATTGAGACTCCAGAAGCAAAACCACAATTTCTCAACCAACTCATCTTCTACAAAGCCTCCACCACCAATCACTGGGGAGACCAGAACCTATTCAGTAAATGATACTGGGAACACTGACTGACCACATGCAGAAGATTGAAACAGGACCTTTACCTATCCCCATGCACAAAAATTAACTCTAAATGGACCAGAGACCTAAAAGCAAAACCTCAAACTTTAAGAACCTTAGAAAATGCAGGAGACACTTATGGAAATTGGAACTGGCAACCAATTTCTGATCAAAACCCAAAGTCCCCAAGCCATAAGAGATAAAATAGACAAATGAGACCTCATCAAACTGACAAACTTCTGCAAAGTCAAAGAAACTATCAAGAGAGGGGGGAAATAGCCCACAGACTGGGAAAAAAATATTTGCCAACTCCATGTCTGGCAAAGGTCTAACACCTAGGATCTACAAGAAACTCAAACATGCTGAAAAGATAAAACAAACAGCGCAAAGTGGGCTTAAGATATAAATTACAAAGTGGGCAAAAGATATAAATAGACACTTCTCAAAAGAAGACACATGGGCAGCCAACAGGTGTATGAAAAAATGTTCAGCCTCACTAGTCATCAAGGAGATGTAAATTAAAATTACACTGAGATACTACCTAACTCCAGTCAGAATGGCCATCATTGATAACTCTAAAAATAACAGATGCTGGAGAGGATGTGGCAAAAAGGGAACACTTCTACACTATTGGTGGGAGTGTAAACTAGTACAATCTCTGTGGAAAACAGTGTGGCAATTCCTAAAAGTTCTAAATATTGAACTTCCATATGACCCCGCAATCCCCCTACTGGGAACATACCCAGCAGAACTCAAATCACTCTATATAAAAAGATTCCTGCACACGTATGTTTATTGAAGCACTGTTCACAATAGCAAGAACATGGAACCAACCATGCTGCCCATCAAAAGAGGATGGGATTTTAAAAAATGTGATACATATACACAATGGTATATTATGCAGCCTCAAAGAACAACAAAATCCTGACATTCATAGCAACCTGGATGGACTAGACTCTATCATACTGAGTGACTTTTCACAGACACAAAGAATAGAGTATCACATTTTCTCACTCATAAATGAACCTTGAACAACTATAGTAACACAATAAGAAAAGGATTGACAGTAGTGGGAAACTGTGGGGGGATGGGGGGTGGCAAGGTGGGATTGACAGTAGTGGAAATCTGCCTGGGGAAGATCAACATCATCAACAAGGGTACCAGTACAATAAATATTTGTATTCCTAACCCTGAATTGTACCTCACAATTTTAAAATAAAAAAAATAAAATAAAAAGACACACAAATAAAAATTAAAAAATTTAGATCCGGCAATACACATGCATATTCATTACATGGACATATTGTATAACTGTGGGGACTGAGTCTCAGGTGGCCCACTCCCCAGGTAGTGCACATTATGCTCCATAATCCCTTACCCTTTCTACCTATTGGTGGCTCCAGAATCTATGACTGCCATTTTTCTGACCAGTTAGCTCCCACATATGAATGACAACATGTGATATTTGGTATTCCATTTTTGAGTCGGTTTGCTTTGAATGACGATCTTCAGCTCCATCCATGTTGCTGAAAAGGACATGATTTCATTCTTTTTCATGACTGTGTAGTATTCCATTATGTATATATACCATAATTTCATTATCTACTTATGTGTTGATGGAAATTTAGGTTGATTCCACATCTTTGCAATTGTGAATTATGCTATGATAAATATGAGGTTGAAGGTATCTTTTTTATAAAAATACCTCTGTTTTGTGTGTAGCTACCTAGTAGTGGGCTTGCTGGATCAAATTGTAAAGTTGCTTTAATTATTTGAGCAATCTCCATATTGCTTACCATGGAGCTTGTACCAATTTACACTCCCACCAACAGTGTATAAGTGTTCCCTTTTCTCCACATTGGCACCAGCATCTATTTATTTTTATTTTTATTTTTTATGACTCCTGTAAGGTGATATCTCAAAGTGGTTTCAATTTGCATTTTCCTGAATCAACCTTGCATCTCTGGGGTAAAACCCCCTTAGTTGTGGTGTATTTCTTTCTTTCTTTTTTTTTTAGTAAACATATTTTTAATTATAAAATTGTGGGGTACAGTTAAGGGTTAGGTATACAAATGTGCATTCTTCAGGCACCCTTGTTAGTAAGGGGTGTCTCCCCATCCCCAGACAGATATTGACTACCGTTAGTCCCATCTCCCTTCCCTTAGTTTCCCACCACTGTCAGTCCTTTCTTTTTTTTTTTTTAAGTATTATGCTAGATGATCAAGGTCCACTATATGAGTGAGAACATGTGATACTCAGATCTTTGTTTCTGTGAGAGATCACTCAGTATTATAGACTCTGGCTCCATCCAGGTTGCTGCAAAATTCATGGTTTTTTTTATGGCTACGTAATTTTCCATCGTGTATATGTACCACATTTTTTTAATCCAGTCCTCTTTTGATGGACAGTATGGTTGGTTCCAGGTTCTTGCTATTGTGAACAATGCTGTGATAAACATTCGTGTGCAGGTATCTTTTTTATAGAGTGATTTGAGTTCTTCAGGGTATATTCCCAGTAGGGGAATTACAGGGTCATATGGGAGGTCAATATTTAGAGCTTTTAGTAATCACCACACTGCTTTCCACAGAGGTTGCACTAGCTTGCACTCCCACCAACAGTGTAGTAGTGCTCCCTTTCCCCCACACCTTCTCCAGCAACTATTATTTTTGAATTATTGATAATAGCCATTCTGACTGGAGTTAGGTGGTATCTCAGTGTGATTTTGATTCGCATCTCCTTGATGATTAGTGAGGTTGAACATTTCTTCATGTGTCTGTTGGCTGCTAGGATGTCTTCCTTTGAGAAGTGTCTGTTCATATCTTTTGTCCACTTTATAATGGGGTTGTTTGTTTTTTCCTCTCAGCACGTTTGAGTTCCTTGTAGATCCAAGATATTAAGCCTTTGTTGGACCTGGAGTTGGCAAATACTTTTCCCAGTTTGAAGTCTGGTAATGTGATACCTCCTGCTTTGCTTTTTTATTTTTTTTTGCTGAAGATTGTTCTGGCTATTCTTGGTCGTTTGTGTTTCCATATGATTTCCTGTATTGTTTTTCCTAGGTCTCAGAAGAATGTTGCTGGTAATTTGATGGGTATTGCATTAAATCTGTAGATTGCCTTAGGTAGGATGGACATCTTCACAATGTTGATTCTTCCAATCCATGAGCATGGAATATTTTTTCCACTTGTTTGCATCATCTTTGATTTATTTGAGCAGTGTTTTGTAGTTTTCATTGTAAAGTTCTTTCACATCTCTGGTTAGGAAGATACCAAGGTATTTCTTTTTTTTTTTTTTTTTTTGTGGCTATTGTGAATAGAATTGTGTTTTTTATTTGGGTTTCTGTTTTTTTTATTAATGGTGTAAAGAAATGAGATTGTCTTTGGACATTTATTTTATATCCTGATCTTTTGCCAAAGTCCTTTATCAGTGTAAGGAGGTTTTTGACAGATTCTCTTGGGTTTTCAAGGTACACAATCATGCCATCTGCAAAAAGAGATAACTTGACTTCCTCTTTTCCTATTTGGATACCCCTGATTGCCTTCTCTTCTCTGATTGCTCGAGCCTGGACGTCCCATACTATGGTGAACAGGAGGGATGAGAGTCGGCATCCTTGACTTGTTCCAGTTTTCAGGGGAAATGTTTCAATTTTTGTCCATTCAGGAGTATGCTGGCTGTGGGTTTCTCGTAGATGGCTTCTTCTATTTTGAGGTATGTTCCCCATATGCCTAGATGCTCTCAGGTTTTTATCAAAAAGGGGTGCTGGATTTTGTCAAAAGTTTTTTCTGAATCTAATGATATAATCATGTGGTTTTTGTTTTGGCATCTGTTAATGTATTTAATTACATTTATGGTTTTACAAATGTTGAACCAGCCTTGCATATGAGGTATGAAGCTTACTTGGTCATGATGGATGATTTTTGAGATGTGTTGTTGAATCCAGTTTGCTAGGATCTTGTTGAGAATTTTAGCATCTATGTTCATCAAAGATATTGGCCTGTAGTTCTCTTTCTTTGTTGGATCTTTACCTGGCTTGGGTATCAATGTGATGTTGGCTTCATAAAATGATTTGGGGAGAGGTCCATCTTTTTCAATAACCTGGAATAACTTCAGTAGGATTGGTATCAGCTCCTCCTTAAATGTCTTGTAGAATTCTGCTGGAAAGCCATCTGGACCAGAACTGTTTTTTTGGTAGGTAGTTTTCTTATTATGTAGTCGATTTCCTTGATTGTTATTGGTCTATTTAGGGTCTCAATTTCTTCTTGTTTCAACCTAGGCAGGTTGTGTGATGACAGAAAGTCCTCTATTTCCTTAAGGTTTTCAAATTTGTTTCCATACAAGTGTACATAGTAGTCTCTAATAATCTTTTGTATTTCTTCAGGGTCAGATGTGACTTCATCTTTTGTGTTTCTGATTGTGTTTATTTGGGCTTTTTCTCTCTTTTTCTTGGTCAGTCTAGCTAGGGGACCATCGATCTTGTTTATCCTTTCAAAGAATCAGCTTTTTGTTTCACTGATTTTTTTGTATTATCTTTTTGTCTTCTATGTCCTGGATTTGGGCTTTTATTTTGGTGACTTGGATTCTTTTGCTGAAATTAGGGTTTTGATGATCTTGCTTTTCCAGCCTCCTTAGGTGGCTTGTTAGGCTATTAATTTGTGATCCTTCCATTTTCTTCATGTGCGTTTGTAGGGATATAAATTCCCCTCTTACTATAGCTTTCATGGCATCCCAGAGATTTTGGTAAGATGTTTCTTCATTTTCATTTGTTTCCAAGTACCTTTTAATCTCTATTTTGATTTCATCATTGACCCAGGAGTTGTTTAACATCATGCTGTTTAGTGTCCATGCCTTTGTGGGTTTTAGGGGGACCTTGTTGGTGTTGATTTTTATTTTTATTCCACTGTGGTTCGAGAAGGTACATGGTAAAATTTTGGTTCTTTTAAATTTGGTTAAACTTAATTTATGACCAAGTGTGTGGTCAATCTTAGAGTACGTCCCATGTGGTGATGAGTAGAATGTATATTCTGTGGTCTTTGGATGGAGTGTTCTGTAGGTATCAATTAAGTCCATTTGGTCAAGAGTCATATTGAGGTTTCAGATCTCATTGTTGATTTTATGTCTTGATGATCTCTACGGTTGTGAGTGGGGTGTTGAAGTCCCCAGTTATGAATTTGTTGGAGTTGATATCTTTTTTTAGTTTACCTAGAAGCTGCTTTATGAAAGTTGGCACTCCTATGTTGGGTGCATATATGTTGAAGATGGATATTTTTTGTTGATGAATTGAGCCTTTTATCATTATGTAGTGGCCTTCTGTATCTTTTTTGATTTTCAATAGCTTGAAGGGTATTTTGTCTGAAATTAAGATCACTACTCCTCTTTTCTTTTGTATTCCGTTTGCCTGAAAGTTTGTTTCCCATCCTCTTACTTTGAGTCTGTGAGTGTCCTTTCTAGTGAAGTGAGTCTCTTGAAGGCAGTAGATTGTTGCCTGATGATATTTTATCCATTTTGCCATTCTATGTCTTTCAGTGGTGCATTTAGTCCATTCGCATTTAGGCTAATATTGAATTGCGAGAGTTGATCCCTGTCATAAGGTTCTTACAGAGTTGTTGTTCCTGTTTGTTGTCTTTCTTTAGGTTTTGGAGTTGGTTCATGTGTGTTTTTTATCTTTTTCCTGTACTCTTGTGAAGAATGTTGTTGTTCTTTTTTCGTTTTCTTCTGTGCTCAGTACTTTCTTAAGTGTTTCTTGTAGAGGTGATCTGGTGGCAGCATAGGTTCTTAGGGATTGGATATCTGGAAAACATTTCAATTCTCCCTCACTAATGAAGCTTAGTTTGGCTGGGTAGGTTATTCTTGGTTGAAATTGTTTCTCTTTTAGAACTTTGAAGATAGTACTCCAGGCTCTCATAGCCTGAAGGGTTTCTGTGGATAAATCTGCTGCTATTCTAATTGGTCTTCCCTGGTAGGTAGTCTGGCCTTTTCCTCTTGCCGTCTTTAGGATTTTTTCTTTTATAGCTACTTTGTTTAGGCGAATTATTATGTGTCTGGGAGTTGGTCTTCTCATTTGTTGTCTTGCAGGGTTTCTCTGAATTTCTTGTGCTTGAATTTTTGCATCACTGATGAGATGAGGGAAGTTTTCTTGAATGATTTCATGAAATATTTGTTCCAGTGTGACGTCTGACTTTCTCTCTGCCTTAGGAATCCCAATTACTCTTAGATTGGGTCTCTTGAAATAATCATTCATCTCCTGAAGGTTTTGTTCTGACTTTTTAAGCTTCTTTTCTATGTTTTTGACAGTTTGGGTTAGTTCTGTACTTAGGTCTTCAAGTTCTGAGATTCTTTCTTCTGCTTGGCTAATTCTGCTTTCCATGCTACTTAGTTTGTTATTTATTTCCATCACAGTATTCTTTACTGCTGTTATTTCTGTTATCAGCTACTTCCTATTTTCCTCTTGTCTCTCCTCAATTTTTTAAATTCTCTCTATTAATGCCTTGATGTCTGGGTTTGTTGCTTGTGACCAGTCATTCTGGGGGCTCTTCACTGTTTGTGTTCCAAAGTCTGTTTTCTCAGTGTCTGATCTCCCAGGGGCCTGCTTGAGCCCCGTGTTCTTCTTTTAGTTTTTCTTCATTTGTGCGGATTTCCTCCCCCCTACTTTTCCCTTCCCTCTGTTTCCCCATCTTCTTTAATTCTGTTATTCAGGGGTGGAGGTGTTTCTTTTACTTCTGTTTGTTCAATCTCCTATTCTTCCTGATATATTTCCTCTTGCTTTGTTCAATTCTGGAGTTGGACTGTGGGTTGAAGGCAGTCTTTTTGTAGTTTTGGGATTTAATTAAGGGGGGAGCTATGATTCAAAATCTCTCTGCAGATCCTGGTGTTCACCAACAGCTGTATGGATAGTCTGAAACCCACTTCCCACTACCTTGGAGTCTGTCCATGCAGTGGGGTTGTATGTTTACTCCCTGAAAGCAAAATGAGGTTAACAGAGGGGAGAGAGTAGAGGAGGCAGTGGGGGGAGGGGGGTGGAGAGAGAGAGATGTGAGAGGGAAAACAGTTGAGTGTACCGACTGGTAAGTGAAAAGAAACACAAAGACTGAAACAAATATAAAGAAAAACAATAACCACGACTGAAGACTAACCAAAGCTATATAAAAATCTAAAACATACAATGATGCTAATGTACACACCGATCAACCTCCCTATTGGTGGGCTATTCCTTTATACAAAGATGGCATTTATAGAGAAATAAGAAAAAAGGAAAAGGGGGGGAAGAAAAGAAAAAAGAAAAAAAGAATAAAAAAGAAAGGAGGGGGAAGGGATAGATTAAAGTCAGTAGACTAACAGAACCAGTCAAGCACACTCTGAGACTTTTCCTTTCAGTCCAATGTCCTTTCAGCTCTGATTTCTAGCTGTCTTTGCATGCTGGTAGAATTGTTTGCAGTTAGGGTCAGTTGCCCCTGGCCTGCTGTGAAGAATAGTTCAGATATGGGCCCCCTGCCCAGTCTATCACTGAGATCTGGCTTTTTCCATTTTTCAAGAGGGATGAGCCTCTGCCATTCCCGTTTTGATGTTATTACCTTGGTTCCCCAGCAGGTGGTGCTATCCCATGGCTACAGTCCAGAGGGGAGGGATGCTGCTACCAATCTGCAGCAACTTCACAGAGGGAAGTTCCACAGGCCTTTCTCTGGGCTAGGGGCGTGGCATGGTAGTGGGTATCTCAGAAGATCCTGCTTGCGGGGCTTCATGGTCTGAAGTCATGGTTGCTTCAGGCATGAGCTGGGAATGACCGCAGCAGCGGCATCTGTGACCGCAGGAGCAGCCCAGTTCCGCCGGCGCGACTGCAGGAGCAGTCCAGTTCATCGCGATATCTGAGTAGCGACGGCAGGTGACGGTGGCGGCTGAGCTCCCTGTAAAGAGCAGGCTGCAGAAGATGGTGGCTGCAGTCCCTGGGAGAAAGCTAGGGTCTTTATGGGTGTTCTCTTTCACAGAGGGTCTCACAGACCATGCTGGTCCGTCATCATCTTTTCAGAAGTCCCCGGTGTGTTATTTCTTTATGTGCTTTTGAATTCAGTTTGCTAATATTTTCTTGAGGATTTTGTGTCCATGGTCATAAGAGATTAATATCTAATGTCTGTAGCGTTTTTGTTGTTGCGGTGTCTTTTCTTAGCCTTCGTATAAGAATGATACTGGCCTTGTCGAATGAGTTAAGGAGGATTTCCTCCTCTTCAATCCTGTGGAATAGCTTCAGTAAAATTGGTGCTTGTCCTTCTTTGAAGATCTGGTAGAATTCAACTGTGAGTCCACCATGTCTTGGAATTTTATTTGTTGGAAGAGTTCTAATTATTATTTTAATCTTGCTACTCTTTATTGGTCTTTTCAGGGTTTTCATTTCTTCCTAATTCAAAGTTAGGGGGTTGCATGTTTCCCATAATTTATTCATTTCTTCTAGTTTGCTAGTTTGTTTGCATAGAGGAATTCATAAAAGTCTCAAGTAATCTTTTGAATTTCCATTATACCAATTGTAATGCATTCTTTTTTTCTGATTGAGCTATTTTGCGTCTTCTCCATTTATTTCTTGGAGAAATAAATGGAGTTCACCTACCATTTTTTTAATCTTTTTCAAGAACCAACTTTTTGTTTCATTAGTCATTTGTATTTTTTTGTTTCAACATAATTTACTGCTCTGATCTTCATTATATGTTTTCTTCTGCTAGTTTTGGATTTAATTTGTTTGTGTTTGTGTAGTTCTTTGAGGTATGATGTTAGGTTGTTGATATGTGATTTTTCAGTCTTATTAATGTAGGCCTTAAGTACCACAAATTTTCCTCTAAGCCCAGTTTAGCTATGTCCCAGAAGTTTTGACAACTTATCTCATTGTTGTCTTTTGTTTCAAGACTTTAAAAAAAATTTCCATTTTGACTTCATTGTTGTCCAAAGGATAATCTAGAAGAAAATGTTTTAACTTCTATACCTTGTTTGATTTTGCAGGTTCTTTTGAAGTTAATGTCTAGTCTTAGTCCACTACATTCGGAGATGGTGCTTGATATAATTTTGATTTTTAAAAATTTATTGAGACTTGGTGTGTGGCTTATCATATGGTATATGTTGGAGAATGTTCCATGTGCTGATGACAAAAAATGTATATTCTGTAGTTTCGGGATGGAATGTTCTGTAGATGCTTATTAATTCATTTCCTATAGAATCCTGTTTAACTACAATGTTTTTTTGTTGACTTTCGGCCTGATGATCTGCATATTGTTGTCAATGGAGTATTGAAGTCTCCCACTATTATTGTATTACTGTCTATCTCTTTTTTTAGGTCTAGTAGAATTTGTTTTAAAGCTGAGGGCTCTGGCATTAGGCACATATATATTTAACATTGCATGTCGTCTTGATGGATTGATCCCCTTATCACTATATAATAGCTATCTTTGTCTTTTTTTAATGTTGTTAATTTAAAGTCTGTTTTATCTGATATGAGAATGGCTACTCCTGATGGTCTTTTAATTCCACTTGCATAGAATACACCACTTTACCTTAAGTCTATAGAATTCTTTGTGCATTAAGAGGATCTCTTCAAGACAGCAGATATTTTTATTTTTGTTTTTTTAAACACATATTTTATTTTAAAGTTGTGAGGTACAGTTAAGAGTTAGGTATACAAATATTCATTGTGCAGGTACCCTTGTTGATGAAGTGTGGCCCCTTTCCCCAGACAGATATTGACTACCGTTAATCCCACCTCCCTTCCCCTCTGTGTCCCTCCCCCATAGTTTTCCGCCACTGTCAATCCTTTTCTTATAGTATTATGATAGTTGTTCAAGGTCAACTTATGAGTGAGAATATGTGATGCTCAGATCTTTGTTTCTGTGAGAGATCTCTCAGTATTATAAATTCTAATTCCATCCAGGTTGCTGTGAAATTCATGATTTTGTTCTTTTTTATGACTGTGTAATATTCCATTGTGTACATGTACCGCATTTTAAAAATATAGTCCTATTTTGATGGATAGCATGGTTGGTTCCAGGATCTTGCTATTGCGAACAATTCTGTGATAAACATATGTGTGAACGTATTTTTTTTAATAGAATAATTTGAGTTTTTCAGGGTATATTCCCAGTAGGGGTATTGCAGGGTCATATGGAAGGTCAATTTTTAGAACTTTTAGGAATCACCACACTGATTTCCCCAGAGGCTGTACTAGTTTACACTCCTACCAACAGTGTAGAAGTGTTCCCTTTTTGCTACATCCTCTCCAGCATCTGTTATTTTTTGTTACTGATGATAGTCATTCTGACTGGAGTTAGGCGGTATCTCCATGTAGTCTTAATTTGCACTTTCTTGATGACTAGTGAGGTTGAATATTTCTTCATGTATCTGTTGGTCACTCATTTGTCTTCTTTTGAGAAGTGTCTGTTCATATCTTTTGTCCACTTTGTAAAGGGGTTGTTTGTTTCTTTTCTTTTCAGCATGTTTGAGTTCCTCATAGATCCTTGATGTTAGGCCTTTGTCAGACATGGAGTTGGCAAATATTTTTTTCCCAGTCTGTGGGTTTTCTCTCTGCTGTCTTGATGGTTTCTTTGGCTTTGCAGAAGATTGTCAGTTTAAGGATGTCCCACTTGTTTATCATATCTCTTATGGCCTGTACATTTTGGGTTTTGATCGGGAATTGAATGTCAGTTTCAACTTCCTTAAGGGTGTGCCTGCATTTTCTAAAATTCTTATGGTTTTAGGTTTTACATTTAGGTCTCTGATTCATTTAGAGTTAACATTTGTGTATGGGGACAGATAGGGGTCCTGTTTGAATCTTCTGCATGTGATCAGCCAGTTTTCTCAGCACCATTTACTAAATAGGTTCTTCTCTCCCCATTGATGTGTGGTGGAGGCTTTGTCAAAGATGAGTTGGTTGAGAAATTGAGGTTTTGCTTCTGGAATCTCAATTCTATTCCATTGATCTATATGTCTGTTCCTGTACTGTTTTGATTGTACCAGGCTGTTTTGGTTATTGTAACTTTATAGTAAAGTTTAAAGTCTGGTAGTGTGATACCTCCTGCCTTTTTTTTTTTTTTTTTTTTTTGCTGAGTATTGTTCTGGCTATTCTTGGTCATTTATGTTTCCATATGAATTCCTATATTGTTGTTTCTAGGTCTGAGAAACATGTTGCTGGTAATTTGATGGGTATTGCCTCAAATCTGTAGATTGCCTTAGGTAAGATGGACATCTTCAAAATGTTGATTCTTCCAATCCATTAGCATGGGATATTTTCAATGTGTTTGTATCATCTTTGATTTCTTTGAGCAGTGTTTTTAATTTTCATTGTAAAGGTCTTTCATGCCTCTGGTTAGGAAGATGCCAAAGTATTTCATTTTTTTTTGTGGCTATTGTGAATGGAATTGTGCTTTTTATTTGGGTTACTGTGTTTTTATTATTGGTGTAAAGAAATGCGATTGGCTTTTGCACATTTATTTTGTACCCTGAGACTTTGCCAAATTCCTTTATCAGTGCAATGAGATTTTTTACAGATTCTCTTTGCTTCTCAAGGTATACAGTCATATCGTCTGCAAAGAGAGATAACTTGACATTCTCTTTTCCTGTTTGGATACCCCAGATTGCTGTCTCTTTTCTGATTGATCTATTCAGGACGTCCAATACTATACTGAACAGTAGGAGTGAGAGTCGGCATCCTTGCCTTCTTCCAGTTTTTTGGGGAAATGTTTCCAATTTCTGTCTGTTTAGGAGTATGCTGGCTGTGGGTTTCTTGTAGATGGCATATACTATCTTGAGATATGTTCCACGTATGCCTAGATTTTTGAGGCTTTTTTATCAAGAAGGGGTGCTGGATTTTATCAAAAGCTGTTGATGTATTTACTTATATTTATTGTCTTACGAATGTTGAACCAATCTTGCATCCCAGAAATTAACCTGCTTCATCATGATGGATGATTTTTGAGATGTATTTTTGAATCTAGTTTGCTAGGATCATGTTGAGAATTTTAGCATCTATATTCATCAAAGATATAGGTCTTTAATTCTCTTTCTTGGTTGGGTCTTTACCTGGCTTGGGTATCAATGTGATGTTAGCTTCATAAAATGATTTGGGGAGAGTTCCATCTTTCTCAGTCACCTGGAATACTTTCAGTAGGATTGGTATCAGTTCCTCCTTCAATGTCTTATAAAATTCTGCTGGAAAGTCATCTGGTCCAGGGCTTTTTTTTGTAGGTAGTGTTCTTATTACATAGTCAATTTTCTTGATTGTTATTGGCCTATTTAGGTCTCGATTTCTTCTTGTTTCAATCTAGGTAGGTTGTGTGATATCAGAAAGGTCTCCATTTCCTTAAGGTTTTCATGTTTTTTCCACACAAGTCTACATAGTAGTCTCTAATGATCTTTTGTATTTGTTCAGGGTCAGATGATGTGACTTAATATTTTGTGTTTCTGACTGTGTTTATTTGGGCTTTTTCTCTCTTTTTCTTGGTCATTCTAGCTAGAGGACCATCAGTCTTGTTTATCCTTTCAAAGAACCAGTTTTATGTTTTGTTGTTTTTTTTTGTATTATCTTTTTGTCTTCTATGTCCCAGGTTTGGGCTTTTATTTTGGTTATCTGGATTCTTCTGCTGAAGTTAGGGTTTTGGTGGTCTTACTTTTTCAGCTTCCTTAGGTGACTTGCTAAGCTGTTAATTTGTGATCCTTCCATTTTCTTTATGTGCATTTGTAGAGATATGAATTCCTCTATTACTACAGCTTTCATGGCATCCCAGAGATTTTGGTAAGATGTTTCTTCATTTTCATTTGTTTCCAGGTATATTTTACTCTCTGTTTTGATTTCATCATTGACCCAGGAGTTGTTTAGCATCATGCTGTTTAGTGTCCATCTCTTTGTAGGTTTGGGGGGAAATTTGCTGGTGTTGATGTTTGTTTTTATTCCACGGTGGTCCAAAAGGTGCATGGCAAAATTTTGATCTCTTGAAATTTGTTTATGCTTGATTCATACCAAGGATGTGGTCCATCTTACAGTACACTCCTTGTGGTGATGAGTAGAATGTACAATCTGTGGTCATTGGGTGGAGTGTTCTGTAGGTATCAATTAAGTCCATTTGGTCAAGCATCACATTGAGGTTCTGGGTCTTTTGGTTGATTCTTTGTCTTGATGATCTATTTAGAGTTGCAAGTAGGGTATTAAAGTCCCTATCTATGACAGTGTTAGAGTCAACATCATTTTTGAGTTTATGTAGAAGCTGCTTTATGAAAGTTGACACTCCTATATTGGGTGTATATGTATTTAGAATCAAGATTTCTTTTTGATGGACTGAACCTTTTATCATTTTGTAGTGGCCTTCTGTATCTTTTTAAATTTTTGATAACTTAGAGGGTATTTTGTCTGAGATTAAGATTGTGACTCCTCCTTTCTTTTGTGTTCCGTTTGCCTGAAATTTTGTTTCCCATCCTCTTACTTTGAGTCTGTGAGTGTCCTTTCTGGTGAGATGGGTATCTTGGAGGCAATATATTGTTGCCTGGTGATATTTTATCCATTTTGCCATTCTGTGTCTTTTTAGTGGTGTGTTTAGTCCATTCACATTGAGGCTAATTTTTGAAATGTGAGAATTGATTCCTATCATAAGGTTCTTATAGATTTGTTGTTGTTCTTGTTTGTTTGTTGTCTTTCCTTTGGTTTGGGGGTTGGTTCTTGTGTGTTTTTAGTCTTTTTCCTGTACTCTTGTGAAGAACATTGTTGTTCTTTTTTCCTTTTCTTCTGTTTAATACTTTCTTAAGTGTTTCTTGTAGAGGTGGTCTGGTGCCAGCATAAGTTCTTAGGGATTGGATATCTGGGAAAAATTTTAATTTTCCCTCACTGATGAAGCTTAGCTTGGCTGGGTAGGTTATTTTGGCTGACATTTTTTATCTTTGAGAAGTTTGAAGATTGGGTTCCAAGCTCTCCTAGCCTGAAGGGTTTCTATTTGCATTTCGAATTCAGTTTTCTCAGTGTCTGACCTCCCAGGGGTCTGTGAGAGACTCATATTCTTCTTTTGATTTTTCTTCATTTGTGCATATTTTTCTCTACCCCTTCTCTTCCCCTTCTTTAATTCTGTTTTTCAGGGAAGGTAGGGTTTCTTTTACTTCTTTTTGTTCAATCACCTGTTCTTCCTTATGAGGGTCTTCTGGCTTTGTTCACTTTTCAGACTAGACTGTGGGTTGGGGGCTGCTATTCTAATTGGTCTTCCATGGTAGGGAATCTGACCTTTTTCTCTTGCTGCCTTTAGCATTTTTCCTTTGTATCTACTTTGTTTAAGCAAGTTTATATGTGTTTGGGTGTTGATTCTCATTTGTTGTCTTGTAGGGGTTCTCTGAATCTCTTGTGGTTGAATTTTCACATTACTGATGAGATGAGGGAAGTTTTCTTGAATAATTCCATGGAATGTTGATTTCAGGTTGGTCTCTGTCTTGCTTTTTGCCTCAGGACATTCAATTAATCTTAGGTTCGGTCTCTTGAAGTAATCGCTTATTTCTTGAAAGTTTTGTTCTATCTTATTAAGCTTCTTTTCTATGTTTTTGACAGTTTGGGTTAGTTCTATATTTTGGTACTCAAGCTCTGAGATTCTTTCTTCTACTTGGCTAATTCTGCTTTCCATGCTTATCAGTTATTTATTTCATTCACTGTATTCTTTACTACTATTATCTCAGTTATCAACTCCTTCCTAGTTTCCTCTTGTCTCACTTCAATTCTTTTTAATCTCCCCATTAATGTCTTGATATCTGGGTTGGTGGTTTGAGACCAGTCATTCTGGGGGCTCTTCATTGTTTGCATTTCGAATTCAGTTTTCTCAGTGTCTGACCTCCTAGGGGTCTGTGAGAGACTCATATTCTTTTGATTTTTCTTCATTTGTGTATATTTTTCTCTTCCCTTTCCTTTCCCCTCTTTAATTCTGTTTTTCAGGAAAGGCAGGGTTTCTTTTACTCCTTTTTGTTCAATCTCCTGTTCTTCCTTATGAGAGTCCTCTGGCTTTGTACACTTTTCAGGTTAGACTGTGGTTTGGGGGCTGTACTTTTTTCAGTTTTGAGGTTTAATTGAGGGGGAAGCTGTAATTCAGAATCTATCTGCAGATCCCAGTATCCACCAACAGGTATATGGGCATACTGGAACCCACTTCCCACTGCCTTACAATAGGTCCATGCAGTAAGGTTTAGGTTTGCTACCTGAAACAAAAGGAGGTAAGAAAAAGGAAAACAATGGAGGAAGGGGGTGTCAAGAGGAAGTTGGAGAGAGAGAAGTATAAGAGAGAAAACAGACATACATACCAACTAATGAATGAAAAGAGACACAAGGTCAGTAAAGAGTAAAAAATGAGCAACCAAACAAAATTCCCTAAAGCATACTGGTAATCATGACAGTCCAATAAAATCATGCCTTTTGATGTGTTTTTCCCCAACACAAACTGGTCATCTAAATCAAAAAGCAAACAAACGTGAATAAAACAGCCAAAACAATAAAATAAAAAATCAAAATAAGATACCAGACTAGCTCTGGACTCTTTCCTGAGTGTCTAAATTCTCTTCAGTTCTGATCTCTAGCTCCTCCCCTTTCCTCTCATTGCAGGCGGATAGATTTCCTCATAGATTGGGTTGGTTCCCTTGGCTTGCTGTCTTGCTGCCTGAGGACTGAATTGTCTGTGTCTGATTCTGCATAGGGGAAGGGCTCCTGTCTCCTGTTTTGGCGAGGTTACCTTAGAAACAAGGTAGAGGCTGCTTGGAGATGGGTGGGGCAATGGGAATCTCCTCCTGGAAAATGACTGTGTGGGCAGCTCCTCTTTTTCTGATCCTTTCTCTCGACTCCTCCTTTCTCTCCACTTGTCTGGGTCAATAGAAGATCCACTATGAAGGCCATGATGTGTGTCTAGTGTCAGGCACTGGGAACCAGCAATATGGCTGGGAGCTGCATTTGGTGTGCAGCCGGCAACTTGGGGTAGAGAAGGGAGCAGTGAATTCCCCAGGGCAGGAGCCAAGAGCTGCAGCATCAGCGCTGTTCAGCACCTGGTAGCAAACAACAGTAGCCCCTTGTGGAGGCCATAGTGTGATGGAGGCTGTTTGCTGCATGAGACTGGCTAGAGCAGCCACCCCCCTGTGTAGGCGGCAGCTGTGGGGGCATGTGGATCTGCCTTTAGGAGCCACCTGTTGTGGAGATTGTCACAATTCAGCTTGTCCCATTGCCATCTTGCTGAGCATCTATTTTTGTTTTTGTTTGAATTCATTCTGTATCCAGTCTATATCTTTTTTTTGAGGAACACTGATACTAGCTATATTCAGAATAAGTAATGATATGTAAGGCACTATTCTATTCACTCCACTGGTTGTTATCTGGTTGTTTTGTTTATTTTCTCTAGCATGTTGGTGTTCCATAAAACCTGTGAACTTTATGATTTTCAGCATTTTTCTACTAGTGCATTCTGTCCTTTGGTTTCGTTATTTAAGACTTTTTGAATTTTTTTTTTTTTTGAGCCACCATGCCTGGCTTAAGTACTCTCCATCTGATGTAAGATCAAGATGCTTTTTATACAGCTCAAAACAGTTTGAAGTCATCAAGTTTAATGCCTTTCAGTGTTTCTGCCATTTATTGTTTACCTTTTTCCACATTGGCAAAACGTTTCCCTTTGAAGACATTTTCCTCTGGAGAAACAAAAAAAAGTTGCTCAGGCAAGATCAGGTGAATAGGGAGGGTGGGGCATGGAGTTCATGCTGTTTGGGGTTAAAAACTGCTAGCCGGCTCAGTGGCTCAGCCTTTAATCTCCGTACTTTGGGAGGCCAAGACAAATGGATTGCCTGAGATCATGGGTTTGAGACCAGCCCAGGTAACTTGGCAAGACCTCATTTCTATAATAAATAAAAAAATTAGCCAGGCACAGTAGCACATGCCTGTAGTTCTGGCTACTTTGAAGGTTGATGTGGAAGCATTGCCAGAACCCAGCAGATTGATGTGGGGGGGGCATGAGTATGTTGCTGCACTCCTGCCTGGTCCACAGAGTGAGACTTCTACTTGGATATTTCTTGTAAAGCCACTCTATTGGTGAGAAATTCCCCCGGTGTTTGCTTGTCTGTGAAGAACTTCATTTCTCCCTCATGTATGAAACTTAGTTTTTATAGGGTATAAAATCCTCAGTTAACAGTTATTGTATTTGAGGAGATGAAAGATGGGGTCCTAATGCCTCTGGCTTATAGGATTTCTTATGGGACATCTTCTGTTAGTCTGATAGGTTTACCTTTGTATGTTATTTGATGTTTTTGTCTTACAAAATTATTTCATTTACATTAACTTTGCATATCTGGAGGATTATATGCCTTGGTATGACCTTTTTGCATAGAATCATCTGGAGATTCTTTGGACTTCTTGTTTTTGGATGTTTAGATCTCTGGAAAGTTCAGGGAAGTTTCTCTCCACTATTCACTCAAATAGGTTTTCCAACTATGCAGCTTTCTTTTCTTTGGGAACACCTATTATCCTTAGGTTTGGATATTTTACATAATCCCACATTTCTTGAATATATTGTTCTGCTTTGTAAATTCTTTTTTCATTATTATTATCTGATTTGGTTTATTCAAAAACCTTCTCTTGAAGTTCTGAGATTCCTTCTTCTGCTTGTTCTAGTCACTGTTTAACATTTCCACTGTTCTTGTACTTCTTTGAATACTTCCTTCATTTCCAGAATTTTCATTTCTTAAAGTGTCAATCTCTTTGGATTATTTTTCATCCATATCCTAATTTTTTAAAAATTTCTTTATATGGGTTTTCAATTTTCTCCTGAAGTTCATTGGCCAATCAATCTTTTGAATTATAAGTTTGGAATTTCAACAATTTTATTTTGGCTAGGATTCATAGTTGAAGAATTGGTTTGGTCTTTTTGAGGGGTTAGAGAATTCTGATTTTTCATATTGTCAGAATTCTTTTTCTTTTTCTTTCTCATTTGGGTAGACAATTTCTTCTTATTTGAGGTTGGCAGGAGACTGACATAGGAACTGTGGGATCCCCATGGTTATATACAGTCTTGGTGTTCTGAGTTTCTCTATTGTCAGATGTGGCAACCTTGCACTGTGTACTTGCACTAGATTACACATCATGAGTAGCCAGAGTGGCTTGGAAAGTGTTGTTAGCTGGGGTATGGGATCAAGCCTTTCCCAAAACTGAGGTTTTGTATCCAATGTGGTTGGTTGACCTATAGCCAGGAGGTGACACTTATGGGAGAAAGCTGACTATGATGGTGGCTGTAGCATTTCCTGCTTGGTGAGTTTTGCTTCATTGAAGTGCCCAGTCAGCCTTGGCTCAGATTGGGGAATCTAGGGATTTCCCAAGTTTTCTTTCTGTTTTGAGTCTTCTGGATAGTGCAGAAACAAAGGAGATGAAACACTGCAAATTGCCTTCTTTGTTACCCCATTGGGGATTAGGAGGGAGCCCCAGGCCACTGGGGTAATGCTGCATTTTTCAGTGCTGGCACAGAAGAGTTCACAAGGGTAGTGAGAGGTTGCTATGGCAGCACATCTCATCCAGCTCCCACCTGGACCTCAAGCAGTCTGCAATTGAATGTCAAGGTGCAGCCAACATCAGGGCTTCAGATCTTCTCAGCCAAATTGCCCAACCAGGAACTGTCTGTAGCTGCAGACTTTGTCTTGGGGCTTGTTCCTTTCTAAGCTGGCTGAAAAGCAGCTGCTCCACTCTGCAAGGGTTTAATTCCTGGGAAACTGTGGTTGGCACTGCTCAAAGTTTTTTCCTTTACAACTCCATGACGTAACATGCTTGTGGGTCAGGCAGTTTCCAGTGAGGGAATGAGGTCACACAAGGCTCAGGCAGCCCTGCAAGTTCATGGCAGGAGCACAGAACTCCTAAATTCCCATCACTCACTTTCCCCACTGTGTCTGGAAGCTGTGGTGGTACAGACCAGAGTCTGGCCATTTCCAGCCCAGGTTAATGTACTTTTTTCTTTATTTTTCCCCTCTAAGAGATTAGTGTCACTCTTTTGGAGACTCATGGGGTGTCCTGCTGGATCTGTTTCTCTCTGAGTGCTGAAGAAACTCTTTCAATCTTAGTCTATTCTGTGAGATAATCTCACTTTGGGTGTTTTATGTCAGCTCTCTTAATCTGTAAATGGTTATGAGTTTTAACTGCCATCTCTGCATCTCAGTGACCTAAGAGTGTGGGCTGTAGATGTCTGGTCATGAGATTTAATAGCCATCTCACAGCTTTCTAAGGTCACAAGGACCTTCTAAGTAATTGATCTTTTTGCCTAACTTGATTTGGGCTTTTCTTAGAATACCATGTCTGTGTTTTGGATAACTCTCTATTGTTTCTAATTTTCTGTAGTGATAGAGACACATTACAGCCTTCAAGGCAGTCAGGTTTGGTATGCCTGCTCTGTTGGGTGAACGTCATATATCATTAAGATGATGTCTGCATGCTTACCCTATTGTAATTTAAGCTGTCTACAATAAATTCTTGCTTACCCGACTCAAAAGTTCGACATGCATCTAAATTTTAAAAGATGTGTGTGCATTTCCATCCAAAATGCAAGCTGAAATTTAAAATTCACACAAAGAAATCTGAAATCATGATAAAATTAGTTTCTGAGGGAGATGTGTAAAAAGAAAGCTGGAGTGAGTCAAAGACACCCTCCTTTTCGAGGGAGATTCTTGTAAAAGAAGTTACAGTAAGGTTGACTTACCCTTGTGTTTAACTCCTGGATGGCAATACTCAGAGTATTGACTTTTTTGAGAGATTTTTATAAGATGACTTTCAAAACATATTTACGGTACTTCATTATTTCAAAATGTGTACCAAAATTTTTATATATGCTGCTACAAGAAAATGAAGAGAAGTCAGTTCCATGCTCCAGAAGTTTCTTTGCAACAAAACTGGAACCGTAGTGTCTTGTGGTAATATTACTAAGAATGATGATGAGGAGACTGGATACGCAATTGGACAATAGCCAGACCATGTGACTATGGATGACTATAGAAGTCTGATTTACAACGTCTGCTGCAACCACCACAGAAAGCCAAACAGCAACCTCTAGTGCAAAAGACTCAGAACAATCAGGATTTTGTCCACGCTCGCCAGTTTCCTTATTTATTGCCACTGCAATAAGCACCGATCCAAAAATATCTGTTGGTCACCCATTCAAGACTAACAACAGAAAACCAATTATGCTTTCCAAACCAATCACATGATATGCCCACTTCTAGTTAGGTTGCCTCCAGCTTTCCCATTCCAACTACCTCCAATGAGAATATACCAAAGACTTCTTTTTTTATTTTTGTCACTATAAAGCCAACACAGGGGTAAACTGGCCTTACTGTAATTTCCTTTACAAGAATCTCCCTCACAATGAAAGGTGCCTTTGACTCACTGCTACATGACTTTGAGTCTCTTCCAAATACCAGTGATGGTGGCTGACTTCCTTGCTTTAGGAAGTTCTGAAAAAATAGGAATTTTTTTCTCATTGGGGTGGGCTCCGCATATTTTCACAGTTTTTCTGGAAGCCTCAGAAAGAAATTATCTACACTGCTGATTATTGCAAACTCTAGCCTTTAAACAGGTTCAGAAACCATGGACACCCCTTGTGCCTTAGTTGTGATAGCTTGTCAAGTCTGTGCCAACCTGATACGTCAGCACAGGTCTGAAGTCTTATCCCTTTGTGTTATATTCCTCAACTATTTTTAGTTTGGTGCCCAAGTGTTTTCTTTTTCTTTTTTTGCATCATTTGTGGAATTGGGCCATATTTTTCATCTACTTTTGACCTTTCTTGTGAATCTTTTTGGTGTTGTACCATCTACAAGTACTGTCTGCAAGTGTTGTTATTCATAATAAATAAAATAACAGGATAGAACACAGGCACAGACCTATAAACTAGTTGTTTAATTTGACTTCATACCCTAGTAAGCATGCAGTTCTCACTAGATAAGCATCAATCCAAAAATATCTGTGGGTCACCAATAAATCTGGACGTTCTCATTCTACCTCAGTTTTTTTTGTCCTGAGAGTGTGACTTTGACCTATAGAAGATATTCTCTTTGGTTTTCCACTTATTAAGACAAACAGATTGTTAACTCTGCATTCAGAGGCAGACCATCAAGTGTGAGACCAAAGACACAAAGAGCACAAACATCTGCCAGCTTTCACAACCACTGCCAGCTTTCATGGGGTCATCTAAATCTAAATAGTCTCCTTCTCCAAAAAATTGTGTATCTCTTGTACTTACTCTCAGTACAGTCTTAACATTGCACTTGTCTAAAACACATTGAAATAACTTTACAATAAAATAAAGATAAGGCCAGAAATGAAGTTATGATCCTGAATATCAAACAGTAAAACAGTCCACTTTGATTATCTATTGGCAAGGACACTTATAGATATTGCAACGAAGGAACACTGGAATAAAAAATGTTTCATCTAATAAGAGGAAAAACAAAACAAAGAGCTATCCTTCCATTCAGATTAATAAGGGTACGTCAAGGAAGGGAAACAAATACCCAATATCCTATCTTACCTTCATATAAGCAAAGTATATTAACTATAGATGTACATAACCTCATTCAGTCCTAGAAAATGTGGGTGCTACTCTTTCTATGTGAAACCTCACCTCTTCTTCAGAGTAAACATACCACACAGGTGGAAGGTATTTCAAATTACCCACAGATTTTTCTATCTCCCAGTCCTTAACACTTGGGTCCTTAGCT
This sequence comes from Cephalopachus bancanus, assembly GCA_027257055.1. Classification (NCBI taxonomy): domain Eukaryota; kingdom Metazoa; phylum Chordata; class Mammalia; order Primates; family Tarsiidae; genus Cephalopachus; species Cephalopachus bancanus. Next base: position 126,463 of record JAPVLO010001179.1, read on the forward strand.
GAGAAATATTCCATTATGCTAATAACACTGCCACATATGTTATAGGGAGAGACTTTGCAAATGTGGTCTCGATAATAAATGCAGGCCAGATGTTTGAGAATTGTTTTGAGGTTCCAGAGGCCTCCTCTATTCATCATCAAGTTGTAGATTATACCTGGATATAATTTTGCCTTTCTATCATATCTGATGCATAACAGAGAATGACATCTTGAGATCAGACCCGACACTCTATGAGCTAAAAATTCCACTTACATAAGAAAATAATTGCAATAGATTTTATTAAATTACTACCTGCCAAACCGTTACTCAATATTCCTTGAAGCCAGAAGCAAATGAAAAACTCAAAATTATAAAAGCTCTTGTATATCCAATGGGCTTCTCTTACTCTGAACCAGTTCTTGCAACACCTCCATTCTATAAGAAAATAAACCACCACCAAAACAAATGGCAAAGGGTATCTATTTGTCGAAGATATCAAGACCATCAAAACATGTGTTGTTCCTCACATCTCACTTCCTGGTAGTACTTAATGCAATTATAATCCTGCCACCAATACCTTCAGAGGTCACTTACTTCCTTCTAGTGGGCCTGTGCTCTGTCTTTTTGGCATGCCTCTAGACCATGGCAATCAAGGTCTTCTGACCTCACTTGGAAGGGTGACAATATGACCGAACAATTATTCTCCAGAGGCTCACTAAAGCTCCTCTTATTTTCTAGGAACTCAATCAAGAATTAAAAGATCTAAATTTTATTTTGATTAAGTTCTGATACACTATGTAGATCTATTTTGTTAGAAGAAAAAGGAAACCTATATAAAAAAAAGAAGTTCATTTGCTTGCTCTCAAATTTAGTGGAAAAAACATAAACTTTCAAAAGAAATTACAATTTTAGCAACACACTATTATAGGCCATGATCTACCTAAAAGAAAACTGCCCTCTCTTCAGAAAGAATAAAGACTGACAAACTTATTTTGCAGATAACCGGTGCCATATTTTTCTGAGATGGCAACAATTCTTCATGAATTCACTAGTCCTAAGAACCTCTGTATTTTAGCATCTAAAGCATGAAGAAGTTTTCTATAAGCTATGAAAGGATTTCCAAGAGTTTACTTTCTTACGTGCCCTTAACTGCAAAAAGGTATTTTGTCTCTGTGCAAGAGTGATTTGAACAAGTCATTTTACTTGCTGATCTAGTTGTAGACTCCATGCTTGATCTCACAGCTCTCAATCAGACCACTAGGTCTTTCATTTTCCGGCCTTTATCAGAATAAATAGGGCCTCAGAGTCATCTTAACTCAGAAAACTCAGTACCTCACTCAGGCATTAGAGACTCCTCCCTTTGAGCATCTGGATCTCATATTTTTTGTTGATGGATCTTACCTCAAAACTGAACCTGGAGAGCAACAAAGAGGATGCACTGTCACTAATTATGCTGTCCTTTAGAATATAATCTTATACCTGAGATAAAACCAGCCCAGATGGCAGAATTTAAAGCACTTGCTACAGTTTTTCAATGAGCCGAACTTCAAAGAATGACACATACTGATAGCAGATATACTTCTGGAGGAGTATGTGATTTGGGATGTTTTGGAAAGAATGAGGTTTCTTAGTAGCTAAACCCCTAACCAAAAAATTGAAATATAGCTAAGAAACTCTTGGAAGTCCTCCTGCTACCTATAGAGATGGATACAAAGTTCTGTGTGCAAGTCCATATTGCATGGAAAGAATGTAGAAGCCAATAAACACATCAGCATATGGTTGATAATTTCTTGAAGATGATGATAATGATGATGATTATGATATCAATAACTTTTAAAGTAACTTAAAGTGTCTTTAATACAAAGCATCGTTCAAAGCATCTTTTAAAAACCCAATGTTATGTTCTCATAAAACATGACTTTGAGATCCTCAGTTGAAAACTTAGGAAACTAAAGTACTGAAATAGTGTTTTTTTAAAATAAAGATGTGGGATACAATTCAGTTTTAGGTATACACATATTGATTATGCAGTCTCTCTTGTTGATGAGGTATGCCCCTCCCTCCCCTAGCAGTTTCCCTTTGCTGCAAATTCCACCCTTTCTCTCCTGACAGTTTTCCACTATTGCCAATCCCTTTCTTATAGTATTGTAATAATTCTTCAAGGTTCACTTATGAGTGAAAACATATGGTACTCTGTTCTTTGTTCTGTGATAGATCACTGAATATGATTGACACTAAATGTATTTAAGTTGCTGTGAAGTCCATATGTTTGTCCTTCTTTATGGCTGCATGATATTCCATTGTGCATATGTATCACATTTTTTATCCAATCCAGCTTCGATGGGCAACATGGTTGGTTCCATGTTTTTGCAATTGTGAATAGAGCTGCAACAAACGCATGTATGCAGGTATCTTTTTGTAGAATGACTTGAATTCCTCCAGGTATATTCCCAATAGGGAAATTGCTGGGTCATATGGAAGGTCAATATCTAGTTCTTTCAGAAATCACCACACTGTCTTTCAAAGAGGCTGCACTAGTTTACATTCCCACTGGCAATAGGCATTCCTTTTTCTCTACATTCTCTCCAGCATCTGTTGTTGTTTGTTTTATTAATGATGGTAATTCTTACTGGGGTTAGGTGGTATCTCAATGTGGTTTTGATTCGCGTTTCTCTGATAATGCATGAGGCTGAGCACTTTTTCGTGTGTCTGTTGGTTGTGCAATAGGGTTTTTTAAGCAAGTTGCCTGTGATCATGCAACTGGGCAATACTTAGTATATCTGTTGTAAAGTACATTTTTTTCTGTATAATTTTTAGCATCATAAAAAACATAAATTATGTGAGGTATTATAAAAATTAGAAATTTTTAATGAAATTTGACTACGTTCATCACCCACAGGTATTAAACAACTCATACAAAAATAGAGTATCTGTAATCTTTTTACTTCATTTTGCTTTCAAAAAAAGTATCCTGATGGAATGGAATTAGGAACACTGGCATTTGTACTCTTTTTACTACTTAATTCTAATAACCCTGAGGCTTTCACCTCTCTCAGTTTCCTCATTATTAAATGAAAACAATGAAACAAATAATTTCTAAAGTTACTTCCCAGTTTCAAACACTTTACATTTGTATTAAACTCTCTAAGACATATTTTTAAATAGTAACTAAGTCACAAGACAATTTCTCCACCCAATATTTTTTCTTTGCATTAATCCATGTAACTTTCTCTAAATAGCACGTCATATATGAAATGCAAAATATATTTTACCTGTGATATTAAATTACTATCAGTATGCTGTAATGCTTTTGGATTTCAATATACTCATCTCCTAACATGGAGACACAATTTTTCTTTTAACTATAAATCACCCATTGGATTCCCCATTGTCTGGGAACATCACTCCCCATAATAAAATAATATTTAATGGAATAATTTTGAAATATTGGCTTGCAACTCCATAATTGGCATAGTGGATATAAAGCCATAATAATTTTCAATTTGGTAAAAAGCTTTTTTTTTTTTTTTTTTTTGAGTAGGAGTCTCACTCCATCACCCAGACTGGAGTGCAGTGGCCGCTCCCAGCCACCACAGCCTCGACCTGCTGGGCTCCAGCGATCCTTCAGCCTCAGCCATCCAAGTAGCTGGAACTACAGGCGGGTACTATCATGCCCGGCTGATTTTTTTTTATTTATTGTAGAGATGAGGTCTCGCTAAGTTGCCCAGGCGGGTCTTGAACCTGCGGGGTCAGGCAATTCACTCACCTCAACCTCTCAAGGCGCGGGATTACAGGCTGAGCCACCGAGCCTGGCTAGTAAAAAGCTTTTATGGTTCCATTTTTCTTTCCACTTCAGAGACCCACATTAAAATGTTGACTGTCTTTCATGTGGGAGATGGAGTTTCCCATGGGGAAACAGCTTAGGTACAGATCAAGGCTTCACATGAAAGAATCTGGACCCCAGATCTTCTTAATGTTCACTGTAAAGAAGATTCTCAGGAAATACAGAAATACAGAAAGTGAGGGAAAGCTTAAGGAAATCAGTGGGTTTTAGGCCATGGATACTGTATTAGTCTGTTTTGTGTTGCTATAAGAGAGTAACTGAAACTGGGTAATTTATAAATAAAAGAAATTTATTTCACTCACAATTCCACATGCTGTGACGTTCAAGAGCATAACTTGGCATCTGGCCACTTCTGGTGAGGGCCATATTCTGAGCCAAAACTGTGAAGAAGAAAAGTGAGTGGTCATGTGCAAAGAAATTACATGGCAAGACAGGAAACAAGAGAAAGTGTAGGAAGCTGAACTCACTTGCTATCTGGTAACTAGTTCAGTACTGTCAGAACAAGAATTCATTCACTCACATGGGAGGGCACAATGTATTCATCAGGGATCTGCCCCCAGGAGCCAAATGTTTCCCACTAAGCCCCACCTTTAGACACCACCATATTGGGGACCAAATGTCAACATCAGCTTCAGAGGAACAAACTCCAATCATAACAGATACCAATTCTGCTTAAAACAAGTCCATTAAAATGTACTGCTGCAATTCTGGTGTTTTCTATTTTGTAAAACAGCTTTATTGAGATATAATTTGCAAAACATAAAAATAGCTTCACTTCAAGTGTACAGCTCAATGGTTTCCAGCATATTCACATTATTTTGTAGCCATAAATTATATTCTAAGCATACCTTACTTTTACCACTACCCCCCAAATGCCACAACTTTCATCAATTGTGCCCATTGCCCTCCCTTGCCCCTCAATTTTCAGTCATAGGCTACTCTTAGTCTTCATAAACTTGCCTATTTTCCCCCATTTATTTATGTGGAATCTTACAATATGTGGTCTTTTGTATCTGGCTCCCTTCTCTTAGTATAACACTTTCATTTTCATCCATGTGGTAGCATGTATTAGTAGTTTATTTCTTTTTATTATTGAATAGTATTTTCTTGGGGTGATATACAGTCATGCATCACTTGCCAATTGAGATATTTTGCGAGAAATGTGTAATTTGGCTGTTCTATTGTTGTGTGAACATCATAAGGTGTACCTAAGCTTAGATTGCATACCTGCTACATACCTAGGCTATGTGGTATAGGCCATTATTCCTAGGCTACAAACCTGTTCAACATTTTAATGTACTGAAAACTGTGGGCAATTATAACTCGATTTAGTTTATAAATCTAAACATAGGTAAATATAGAAGATGTACAGTAAAAATATGGTATAGATGAAAAAAAACAGTGCCCTCACCATGAAAAGAACTTGTAGGGCTGAAAGTTGTGCTGGGTGAGTTGGTGAGTGCTTGGTGAGTGAATGAGAGGAGTTAGGACACATCTCTACACAGTACTATAGACTTCATAAACACTGTACAATTAGACTATACTCAATTTATTAAAAATAACATAATTTTGTTACATTATGACCACTGTGATGTCATTGGGAAATAGGAATTTTTCAGCTACATTATAATCTTTTGAAACTGCCATTGTGCATTATATACAGTCCATCCTCAACCTAAATGTGCCTGACTGTACTGAATTTGTTTATCTGTTTATCAGTTGGATATTTGGGTTGTGTCTACTTCTTAACTGTGAACAATAATAACGTTGCTATGACTATTTGTACATTCATGTGATTTTTATGTAGTCATAGATTTTTATTTCTCTTGAGTGTATGGTAAATTTGCTAGCCCATATTGAATATAAAATTATGTTTGTGTGTGTGCACCCACCATGAAGCATGTGTGTGTCTGTGTGAATTTACAATGGGAAGAGTGATGGGCTGATTGTTTTATGGGATGACAATAATGGAAGGGCAATCATTAAAAATAAATTATATGTAAATATATTCCTATAGTTTAACATTAAATATGTTCATTTTATATTTTATACACATAAAATAGATATCTACACATGGTACTAATAATCTGTGATATTTAAAATATAAAAAGCTGAAAGCACATTTTCTTTTTATATTTTAGTTTAAAGAAGTGTGATACAATTCAGCATTAGGTATACAAGTGGACATTATACAGGTAAAGTTTGGGCCTCCCTTTGTTCTGGTTTGAGATCAAGATCAGGTATCCTTATGGATGTTGGAATGCACAATTTCTAACTTTATTGTTTCACCTAAATATTATTCCAATTTTTTTTTTTTGAGTTGTAGTCTCACTCTGTCACCCAAACTGGAGTGCAGTGGCCGCTTGTTACTTGGCTAAAAACATAGTGGCACTAGTCTTGATTTTTAAAAAGTATATATATATATGCATATATATATGAATATGAATATATATATATTCATCTGAGAAAGACTTTAATGTCACAAAGTTATTATTTCCATTGGAAATGGAAATATTTATTATTATCTATTATTTCCATTGGAAATGGAAATATTTATTATTATCTATTATTTCCATTGGAAATGGAAATATTTATTATTATCTATTATTTCCATTGGAAATGGAAATATTTATTATTATCTATTATTTCCATTGGAAATAATAACTTTGTGACATTAAAGTCTTTCTCAGATGAATATATATATATTCATATTCATATATATATGCATATATATATATACTTTTTAAAAATCAAGACTAATGCCACTATGTTTTTAGCTAAGTAACAAGCAATCCATTTCTACTCACATGCTGCAGTGGACTAGAAATTACCAACTGCTAAGTGATTTTGTAGAATGGACTAAAAGTATATCTGCAAGGCATGCTTAGTTCAGCAAATGCTGAGGAAGACAGAACAAAACTCAGGGTCAGAATTTATCTCTCACTGGTTACTAAGCCTCACTGAGATTATATTGTTTGCTGAGAATAAGGAATCACTGAAGACTGGAAATTGGATTGATCATGGGTAAGGAGTTAGTAGGATGAGTTAATATGTTAATAGATTCACTACATAGGAAAGCAGATCTAAAAAGAAGCATATGACAACGCCATTCAATGTGAATTTCTAGCAAAAATAGACAGGTTTTTAGATTATAAGCTTCTTTTTAAAATTACTTCTTGGTTACCTGTTAGTTGAAAATGCAAAACCAAGTGACTGATTTTTTTTTTTTTTTTTTGGCAAAAACTATAGACTCTTTGCTTACTTAAAAAAATTTTTTTTAACTGTATGATGCAGTATTGTACCTTGTAGGTTCAATGTTGTCCAGCAATCTATAGAACTTACTCATCTTATATAACTTTGCATTTATTGAATAGCAACTGCCATATTCCCCAGTCCCTGATAATCACCAGTCTACTCTCTGTTTCTATGAGTTTGACTCATATAAATGATATTATGTGCCTTTTTTTCTTCTATGACTGGCATTTATCACTTAGCATAATATCAGGTTCACCAAAGTTGTTGCAAATAGCAGGATTTGCTTCTGTTTTAAGGCTAAATATCTTCCACTGAAAGTACTTACTACATTTTCTTCATATGCTCATCTGTCAATAGGCACTTGGTTGTTTTCATCTTATCTATTATTAATAATTTTTCAGTTCACATGAGAGTGCAGCTATCTCTCCAAGATCTTAATTTTATTTCTTTTAAGTGGACACCAGAAGTTGGATTGATGAATTATATATTAGTTTTTCATATTTAATGTTTCTGAGGAACGTCTGTACTTTCTCCAATAGTGGCTGCACTATTTTGTATTCCCTCCAACAGTCTGAAAGAATTCCCATTTCTCCACACCTTTTGCAAAAATTGCTATCTGTGGCCATCCTCCCAGGCAAAAGGTGATATCTAATTTTGCTTTTAATTTGCATTAATTATTAGTCGTGTTGAGCATCCTGTTGGTCATTTTTATGTATTCTTTGGAGAAATGTTTATCCGAGTTCTTAAATTATTTATTAATCTTAAAAAAATTTTTTTGAGGATTTCTGACAAGTTGGCAACAGGACAGGTAGGACTGTGAGAGTTTCCGCAAAAGTGAGTGTCCATAAAAACTCTCACTTTCCCCTGGATGGCTGCTGCTGCTGCTGCCAACCTACTCCTCAACCAGTTATGTCGGCCTGCGGATTGGAAGCTCCTAGCCACACATACTGCTCTGCTGCTGCAGCTGCCACTGCTGCTATTGCCACCACTGCCACCACAGCCACCACCACCACAGTTGTCACTGCCAGCCATGCTGGCCCTTGGGTTGAAGGCCCCCAGTTCCATGCACTGCTTTGCTACTGCAGCTGCTACTCCCCCACCCAGGGTGGCCCTCAGCTCCCTGCCCCATGAAGCTCCAGGTTCCCTGAACGACTGCACCACTCCACTCCATCCCGCCTGAGCTGCCCACGCCATGTTTACCTGTAGCACTCGGCTGTCTCCCACTCCACCTCCCCCAGCTCAGACCCAGGCTGCAGTGGGGATCAGAGATGAGCTGAAGCCCTGAGACCAGGTAGAGACCTGCATTGCCCCACCCAGCTCTGCCCAGATCCACCCAGCCTCCAACTTGAGAACTAAGATAATCACATAAAACTGGGAGAGACAGAAGCCCCTCCCCCATGCAAGATTGGACATAGACAGGTCAGATCTGAGTGGCAGACTTGACAGGCAGCAAGCCAGCTGAGTCCAGATTAGATCCACCCTCTTTCCACAGTAGGCTTGGGGCATCTGACCCTAGTCTGGAGCAACTCTACCAGTCTATGATGAGAGCTAGAGATCAGAGCTGAAAGAATGTTGGACTCACAGGAAGGATCTCAGAAGGATCTAATAGTAAAAAAAAATTACTCTTAGATTTTTTTCTTTAGACTTCTTGTTTGTGTAGGAGAATAGTACATTAATAGAGAGGGAGGTTGGTTTGTGTGTTTGTATGACTGTCTCCATGTTTTAGTTTTTTTACTCTTTCTGTATTTGTGTCTGTTTTCACTAGTTAGTACATTGGTGTGTTTTCCCTCTTACTCTTCTCTCTCTGTCTCCACCTTCCTCTTCCTCCTTCCTATGCTGTTCCATTATTTTCCTTTTTCTTACCTCATTTTGCTTTCAGGGAGCAAACATATACCCCCACTGCAATGGAGAGATTGTAAAACAGTGGGAAGTGGGTTCCAGGGTACCCATACACCTGTCAGTGGAATCTGGGGACTGCAGATAGATTTTGAATCACAACTACCATCTCAATTAAATCTCAAACTGCAAAAAAGTACAATCCCCAACCCACAGTACAGTTTCAGAACTGAACAATGCTAGAGGATTCGCATAGAGAAGAGTAAACAATTGAGCAAACAGAAACAAAAGCAACCCACCATCACCTTGACAAAAGAATTGAGATGAGGGAAGGGAAAAAACCACAGGTTGGGGGAGGAAAATCTATACAAATGAAGAAAAAACAAAAGAAGAATATGGGAGGCCAGACACTGAGAAAACAGACCTCAGAAGGCCAGACACTGAAAAAACAGACTTTGGAAGGCAAAAAATAAAGAGCCCCCAGAATGACTAGTCACATACTACAAACACAGACATCAAGACATTAATAGAGAGAGTAAAATGTATTGAGGAGAGACAAGAGGAAAGTAGGAAGGAGGTGATAACTGAGATAACAGCAATAAACAATACTGTGATTGATATAAATAAAAAAACTGATAAACGTGGGAAGTAGAATTAGCCAAGTGGAAGAAAGAATCTCAGAGCTTGAAGATCAAAAAATAAACCAATCCAAATGGTCAAAAACCTAGAAAAGAAGCTTTAAAAGACAGAACAAAACCTTCAAGAGATGACTGATTATTTCAAGAGGTCTAACCTAAGAGTAATTGGACTAACTGAAGCAGAAAGAGATGCAGAGACCACCCTGGAACAAACATTCCATGAAATTATTCAAGAAAACTCTCCTCATCTCATTACTAATGTGAAAACACAAACACGAGAGATTCAGAGAACTGCTGCAAGACAACAAATGAGAAGACCAACTCTCAGATACATAATAATTTGCCTGAACAAAATAGGTATAAAATAAAAAAATCCTAACAACAGCAAGAGAAAAAGGTCAGACTACCTACCAGGGAAGACCAATTAGAATAGCAACAGATTTATCTACAGAAACACTTCAGGCTAGGAGAACTTGGAGCCCAATCTTCAAACTATTCAAAGACAAACAATTTCAACCAAGAATAACCGACTCAGCTAAGCTAAGATTCATCAGTGTGGGATAAATAACATCTTTCTCAGACAGTCTATCCCTAAGAACTTAGGCTGCCTCCAGACCACCTATAAAAGAAACACTTAAGAAAGTATTAAACACAGAAGAAAAGGAAAAAAAGAACAACAGTGTTCTTCACCAGAGTACAGGAGAAAGATTAAAAACCCACAAGGATCAACCCGAAAACCAAAAAAAGACAACAGACAAACAGGAACAACAACAACTCTATAAGAGCTAATGACAGGGATAAACCCTCACATTTCAATAACTAGCATGTAAACGAATGGACTAAATGCACCACTGAAAAGGCATAGAATGACAAAACAGAAAAAATATAAAGAGGCAACAATATATTGCCTCCAAGAGACTCATCTCACCAGAAAGGACAATCACAAACTCAAAGTAAGAGGATGGGAAAAAACCTCAGGTAAATGGAGCACAAAATAAAGCAGGAGTTGCAATCTTAATCTCAAAATACCATTAAAGCTACCAAAAATTTAAAAAGTCAAAAGAGGTCACTACATAACGATAAAAGATTTAATCTACCAACAAGAAATATCCATCCTAAACATATATGCACCACCCAACATAGGAGCACCAACTTTCATAAAGCAGCTTCTAGGCAAACTTAAAAAAGATAATGACTCTAACATTATCATAGCTGGAGACTTTAATACCCTACTCACAACCCTAGTCATATCATCTGGACAAAAAATCAGCAAGGAGATCTGGAACATCAATCTGACTTTTAACCAAATAGACTAAATGAATACCTACAGAACACTCCACCCAATGACCACAGAATATACATTCTACTCATCACTATATGGAATGTACTCTAAGATTGACCACATCTTTGGCCATGAATCAAGCATAAACAAATTTCATAAGATTGAAATTTTGCCATGCACTTTCTCAGACTACAGTGGAATAAAAATAAATATCAGCACCAATGAAGTTCCCCCAAAACACACAAAGACATGCACACTAAAGAGCATGATGCTAAGAAACTCCTAAGTCAACATGGAAATCAAAACAGAGTTTAAAAGATATCTGGAAACAAATAAAAATGATGAAACAACTTACCAAAATCTCTGGGATGCCATGAAAGCAGAGGAATTCATATCTCTACAACTGCACATGAAGAAAATGGATAGGTCACAAGTTAAGAGTCTAAAAGTCACCTAAGGAAGTTGGACAAGCAAGACCACAAAAACCCTAACTTCAGCAGAATAATCCAGATCACCAAACTAAAAGCTCAAATCCTACACATAGAAGACAAAAAGATAATATAAAAAAAATCAATAAAACGAAAAACTGGTTCTTTGAAATCATAAACAAGGTTGATGGTCCCCTAGCTAGAATGACCAAGAAGAAGAGAGAACAAGCCAAAATAAACACAATCAGAAACACAAAAGATGAAGTCACATCTGATGCTGAAGAAGTACAAAAAATTCTCAGACTGCTATGTATACCTGTATATGTATTCCATATATATGTATATGGAAACAAATTTGTAAACCTAAAGGAATTGGAGGACTTTCTGACATCACACAACCTCCCTAGGTTGAAAAAAGGAGAAATTGAAACCCTAAATAGACCAATAATAATCCAGGAAATTTACTATGTCATAAGAAAGCTGCCTATGAAAGAAAGTCCTGGACCAAATGGCTTTCCTACAGAATTCTACAAAGCATACAAGGAGGAACTGATTAAAAACCCTTGAAAGTATTCCAGACAATTGAGAAAGATGGAACTCTCCCCAAATCATTTTATGAAGCTAAAATCACATTGATATCCAAGTCAGGCAAAGATCCAACAGAGAAAGAGACCTACAGGCCAATTTCCTTTATTAACATAAATGCTAGAATTGTCAACAAGATCTTAGCAAACCAGATACAACAACACATCTCAAAAATCATTCACCACTACCATGTAGACTTCATCCCCAGGATACAAGCATGGTTCATCATTTATAAGACCACAAACATAATTAAATACATCAACAGACATAAAAACAAAAACCACATGATTATATCATTAGATGCTTAAAAAGCTTTTGACAAAATCCAGCACCCCTTCTTGATAAAAACTCTCTAACATCTAGGCGTAGATGGAACATATCTCAAAATAATAAGAGCCTTCAATAAGAAACCCCCAGTCAGCATACTGCCAAACAGACAGAAATTGTAACCATTTCTCCTGAAGACTGGAACAAGACAAGGGTGCCCTTCTTACCCCTCCTGTTCAACATAGTTTTGGAAGTTCTAACTAGTGCAATCAGAGAGGAGAAAACGATCAGGGGTTTTGAAATAAGAAAAGAGGAAGTTAAGCTATCTCTCTTTGCAGATGACATGATTCTATACCTTGAAAACCCAAGAGACTCTGTCAAAAACCTCCTTGTACTAATAAAGGACTTTGACAAATTCTCAGGGTATTAAAATAAATGTGAAAACAACAATTACATTTCTATACACCAATAATAAACAAACAGAAACTGAAAGAAAAAGCACAATTCCATTCACAATAGTCCTCCAAAAATGAAATACCTTGGCATCTTCCTAACCAAGATGTGAAAGACCTTTACAATGAAAACTACAAAACACTGCTCAAAGAAATCAAAGATGACACAAACACATTGAAAAATATCCCTTGCTCATGGATTGAAAGAATCAACATTGTTAAGATGTCCAGTCTACCTAAGGAAATCTACAGATTTAATGCAACGCCCATCAAATAACGAGAAAAATTCTTCTGAGACATAGAAACAATAATACAGGAATTCATATGGAAACATAAACGACCAAGGATAGTCAAAACAATCCCCAGCAAAAAAACAACAGCAACGACAACAAAGCAGGAGGTATCATGCTTCCAGTCTTTTTTGTTGTTGTTGATGAGCTGGAGTCTTACTCTGTCATCCAGATTGGAGTGCAGTGACACACTCCCAGCCACTGCAGCCTGGACCTGCTGGGCTCCAGCCATCCTTCCACTCAGCCTTCCAAGTAGCTGGAACTACAGGCGCGTGCTATCATGCCCGGCTAATTTTTTGATTTATTGTAGAGATGAGGTCTCGCCAGGTTGCCCAGGCAGGTCTTGAACCCGCGGGTTCAGGCAATCTGCTCCCCTCAGTCTCCCAAAGCACGGGATTACAGACTGAGCCACTGAGCCTGGCCAGACTTTAAACTTTATTGTAAAGCTGCAATATTCAAAACAGCCTGGTGAGGTTACAAGAACAGGCTTACAGACCAATGTAATAGAATTGAGATTATAGAAGCAAAGCCTCAATTTCTCAGTCAACTTATCTTCGACAAAGTCTCCACCACGAACCACTGGGAGATGAGAACCTATTCAGTAAATAGTGCTGGGAAAACTGGCTGGCCACATGCAGAAGATTGAAACAGGACCCCTATCTGTCCCCATACACAAAAATTAACTGTAAATGGATCAGAGGCATAAACATAAACCTCAAACTATAAGAACCTTAGAAAATGCAGGAGATGTTCTTATGGAAATTAGAACTGGCAACACATTCCTGATCAAAACACTAAGTGCTCAAGCTACAAAAGATAAGATAGACAAGGGGGACATCATCAAACTTACAAGTTTCTACAAAGCATCAAGAGTTCAGGGAGACAGGCCACAGACTGGGAAAAAACATTTGCCAACTCCATGTCTGATAAAGGCCTAACCTCTAGGATCTACAAGGAACTCAAATGTGTTGAAAAGAAAAAACAAACAGTCCTATTACAAAGTGGGCAAAAGATATGAATAGACACGTCTCAAAAAAAGACATATGAGTGGCCAACAGATACATGAAAAAAATATTCAGCTTCACTAGTCATCAAAGAGATGCAAATTAAAACTACACTGAGATACCACCTAACTTCGGTCAGAATAACCATCATCAATAACTCAAAAAATAACAGATGCTGGAGAGGATGTGGAGAAAAGGGAACACTTCTACACTGTGGGTGGGAGTGTAAACTAGTATAGCCTTTGTGGAAAACAGTGTGGTGATTTCTAAAAGTTCTAAAAATCGACCTTCCATATGACTCCACAATTCCCCTACTGGGAATATACCCAGAAAAACTCAAATCACTCTATGAAAAAGATATCTGCACACGTATTTTTTTGCAGCATTATTCACAATAGAAAGAACATGGAACCAACCATGCTGTCCATCAAAAGAGGACTGGATAAAAAAATGTGGTACATATACACAATGGAATAATGCACAGTCATAAAGAACAAAATCCTGAACTTCCCAGCAACATGGATTGAATTAGAATCTATAATAGAGTGATCTTTCATACAAATGAAGGGCTGAGTACCACATGTTCTCACTCATAAGTGAACCTTGAACATCTATCATATTACTATAAGAAAAGAATTTATAGTAGCAGGAAATTACCAGGGTGTCGGGGGTCAGGGAGGTGAGATTGACAGTAGTGGAAATCTGCTTGGGGAAGGGGGGGCACATCTCAACAAGGGTACCTGCGCAATGTATATTTATATATCTAACCCTGAATTGTATCCCACAATTTAAAAATAAAAAATATTAAAATTAAAAATAAATATTTTTTTTGTTGAGTCATAGGAGATATTTATATATTGTGGGTATTACCCTCTTATCAGACACATGGTTTTCCAATATCTTCTCTCATTTCATAGGCCGCCTTTTCACTTTATTGATTATTTCCTTTGCTCTGTATAAACTTTTTAGTCTGATTAGGTATGATTTGTCTATCTTTGCTTTGTACTGTGTTTTCGGCATCACAATAAAGAAATCATTGTCAAGGCTAATGTTAAGTAGCTCTTCTCTAGGCTCTCACCTAGTTTCTACAGCTTCATGTCTTACATTTAAATATTTAATCCATTGTGAGTTTATATAAGATAAAAATCCAATGATGTAGTTTGGCCACTGAATGTCCAGTTTTTCCCAACTCTATATGTTGAAGAGGCGATCATTTCCCCCTTGTGTATTTTTTGGCATTCTAGTTGAAGATCTATTGACATTATAAGTCTGTTTTTATTTCTGGGCTTTAACTCTGCTCCAATGGTGTATATGTCTGTTTTAATGCCTTTATCACATTTTCTTAATTTGCAATATATTTTTTAATCAAAGTGTGGTACTTCCAGATTTTCACATCTTTCTAAAGATTGCTTTGACTATTCAGGGGTTTTTGTTTATTTTTACTTGTAAATTTTAGACATTTTTATGGCTGTAAAAAATGCCATTAAGATATTGATAGTGATTGCAGCAAATCTGTAGATTGCTTTAGGTAGTATAAACATTTTTACAGTATTAAATCTTTTGTTTCATAAACAAAGGTATCCTTCTACTTATTTGTATGTTCTGAGTATTTTTTAATTTCTTTCATTCATGTCTTATAGTTCTTAATATACAAATGTTATGGTCTGAATGCTTGTCCCTCCAAAATCTGTGTGTTAAAATCTGATATTTAATGTGATGGTATTAAGAGGGGGGATTTTGAAGGTAATTAGCTGTATAGGGCTCTGTCCCTTATGAGTGGAATCGATGCCCTTAGAAAAGAGGATTGAGAGAGCCTTTTTGTCACTTCTGCCATGTGAAAATCCGGGAAGAAGACACCACCTCTGAAGAACACACCCTCATCAGAACAATCTGTTGGTGCTTTGATCCAGGGCATCCTCATCTCTGGAACTGTGAGCAATAAATTTATGTGGCTTATAAATTACCCAGCCTAAGACATTTTTTATAGAGACTTGAATGAACTAAAACAAAGTTTTTCACCACCATAATTTATTTCTAAGTTTTTCTATTTTTTTTCCTATTCTACATAGGATTGTTTTCTAAATTTCCCTTTCTGATAGTTAATAGAAACACAACTGTATGTTAACTTTTTATCCTACAATTTTACTAAATTTATTAATTCTAGCAGCTTGTATGTGTGTCTGTGGAATACTTAGAGTTTTCTATATATACAATCATATCATCTGCAAACAGAAATAATTTTAATAATTCCATTTCTCTTTGAGTGCCTTTCATTTTTTTTCTTAGCTAATTGCACTTGCTAGGACATGCAGTACTATATTGCTTGCAGGAGGCTAGAGTTAACATCATTGCTTTATTCCTGACCTTAGAGGAAAAACTTTCCATTTTTCATCATTGAGTATATTACTTGTAGGTTTTACATACATAACTTTCATTATGTTAAGGTTAATTCTTGCATATCTAACTTGTTGGGAGTTTTTAATCAAGAAAAAATGTTCAATTTTTAAAATATGCTTTTTCTGAATCTATCAAGTCAATCAGATTATTTTTATCATTTAGTCCATTAAAGTGGCACATTAATTGATTTGGATATGCTAAATCATGCTTTCATCTCAGGGATAAAGCCCACTTAGTATTCTACTAGGGGAGAGGCAGAGGTGTTTCTGCTGTGTTAGTATTCTGCTGAGGGATTGGGAGAGGTGGTTGTAGCCTTGACCTCCAGAAAGAGGCAGTGTGCCTCTCCCTGTGAAACAAGCTGCTATCAGGAATTCAGAGACCATGGAGACATTTCTGCAGTGCCTTTGCCTGCCACAGGTCCTGCCTCCTCTGCACCCGCATAACAGGCCTGTCCATGGCTGACTCAGGGAGGATAAAGTTCTCTCCTGAAAAAAGGCATTTGCTGGAGGCTGGGAAGACATGAGGCAGTGAGGACCCATGGGACCTATGAAGGTTCTCTGGAAAGAGGCCTTTATCTCCCATTAGGGAGACATATTTGACTCAAGGTGTATTTCTGTGTATTCATGCACAACTTTAACATCAGGAAATTAATCCACATGTTTGGAAGCTTCTAAAAAATTCTGCTCTCTGCACACATGTAACAAAATAGCATTGCTGGGCTGCTATTTTTTGAATTACTCAAAAAATTGAAAAAAAACCAACTCGACAACAATAAAACACAGTCTCCTCTGGTTTATGCTGTCAGTGCAATCTTTTAAAAGTACACCCTTGTCTTCTTATGCCATATATAGCACGTGCTTCTCAGCCATTTCTTTATCCAGGAGGACTAACAGGAGCCCAGCCTGGTTGTGATGACTGCAGTGGATGTTTGCTCTCATCCCGGGTCTCTGCCAACTTCTACTTCTGCTATCTTCTGGTTTGCTTCTAACAGCTCCTTCACACTGGTAACATCCAATCACTCTACTTGTTTGCCAGCACAAATATTAAGTGGGCTTGGACATGGCTACCGTTTCATACCATGTTAATACTGTGTATTAAGGAGGTGTCATGAGACACCGAGAGACTTCTCAGAAATAAATGTCTGACTGGGGTTCAGGTCACTATCACAAAGGATAAGAAATCCTCAGTGCAGGACAAGGAAAAGGAGAAAACTCGACACCAACACAGTGGTGTCAGCACTTTTGCTTGCTGACGGATGTGCCCTTTCCCAAGATGATAAAACCTCCAATCTCACTGACAAAGGAAAACTCATGGAGTCTCTTTCTTTGAGCGGCTGAGATGGCATAGATGATCCTTGGTTTTTCTCTAGGAGGCAGAAGAGAGGAGGCCCTAGAATGTCATTCTGAGTTCTCATCTACCACAAATTTTATCACTTCTTGACCACATGGTCTTGAGCAAGTTGTAGCCTCCTTATCTACACGGCCTTTGCTCTAAAAATGGAGCTATTGCCAGCCTGCCCAAGAGGTGTCTGTGAAGAATCTTTATGCAAGTGATACACTCTGCAAATATAAAATACTTTTATTGGAATCGGTGTCCACATTTGCACCAGGGAATATTGCAGCTGGATAATCGAGTTATGAATTGTGACTTGCCTCAGCCACAGTGAGCATGGCATGCTTTTTTTCCATCTTCAAGTTCTTCCAATTCCTTCCAGTGCTTCCCCCTGGAATGTAAAATGAAATATGATGCTATTTTGTACAAATCTGAAATGATGCTCCCCTAGTACATTGCAGTTCCTAGCTGTCAGAGTTTCATTTTCCTGAAGTTACTAAACGCAGGAAACATCATGAACCATGTCAACAAAGGCAAGCAACTCAACCATTGTCCACTGTTCCTACCTCTCCTGCCATCATCCAAAAAATCACTGATATGTTGGGCTGAGCTGGAAGAAGCTACTGATATCTGATCACTTGGACATATGAACATGGCAATTTTGTGTGCTTGACCCAATGGTTACAGAGAAAAGAGAGTTGTACCCTTCATTCAATGTTATTCAGCCAGTGTTGCAGCATAATGCTGCAACCCTCATTTTTATGGTGAAAACTCTGGCAAAGGTCTATGGAGTGCCATGTGAGAAAATGCACCCTGTCTATGACTCCATGTACCCCTTGTTCAGGAGATGCTGCCTTTTCTTGAGTCTGACTCAGCTCAGGAAAGAGACACACATTCATCTAGAAGGTGGTGGGACTAGGACTTAAATTTATTGTGTCATTTTTTTTTTGAGTTGGAGTCTCACTCTGTCACCCAGACTGGAGTGCAGTGGCCGCTTCCGGCCACCACACCCTCGATCTACTGGGCTCCAGCGATCCTTCCACCTCAGCCTTCCAAGTAGCCAGAATTACAGGCAAGCGCTACCATGCCCAGCTGATTTTTTATTTATTGTAGAGATGAGGTCTCGCTGTCCAGGCGGGTCTTGAACCCGCAGGCTCAGGCAATCCACTCAACTCAGCCTCCCAAAGGTGCGGGATTACAGACTGAGCCACTGAGCCTGGCTTATTGTGTCATTTAAATGGGAGCCTCCCCACCACTTGACAATGAGGTCCTTCCAAATATTGTCTGTGAAGCCCTGCAGATCCCCTATGTAAATACATTCCTGAGCCAGCAGTCTTTAGGCAGGCCACATGAGAAGGCCACAAATCTGTGCTCCCAGTTGAGGGCTGTTCAGTTATTTCATCCTGATTTCTGACTGGACCATAAAAGGCATCTTCAGTGTTGCTGATGGCAACTTCATCATTTGATTTCAAATTATGTCATCCAAATGCAGGGAGAATTTCTTCACCATAAATCTCTCATTTTTCATCCAGAAATTCAGAGAGAAAGCCTGTCTGCAGTGCTGAGATAAAAGGAAGGGGTCTGGGCTGTGATTCAGTAGGGAGGGAGAGGAGGCGGCCCACATAGGGACAGCAGAGAAATCAGTGTGCCTGAGCCCCAGGAAGGGAGGGAGGGAAGGAGAGAGGGAAAGAAGGAGAGAAAGGAGAGAAGAAGGAAGGAAGAAAGAAAGAGAGAAAGGAAGGGAAGGGAGGAGGGAGGAAAAAGGAAAGGGAGGAAGGGAGAGAGGAAAGGAATGAGAGAAGGAAGAAGAGAAAGAGGAAGAAAGGAAGGGGAAATTGAAAAAGGAAGAAGGAAAGGAGGGATGGAGAAAAGAGGAGAAGGAGAGAGATGTGAGGGAGGGAGGGAAGAAAGGAGGGAGGGAGGAAGGGAGAGAGTTTCTTGGTGTGTTCTCCCCCCCCACACACACCAGTCCTACCTTTTGAGCTGCCCTGTTATTTTTCTTTGAGCTGAGATTTAGCTCTTTTTGGAGCAAAGTTCTTCTTTGGGGTTTAACTCCCTGGAGCCATCATCTCTACAGGCATTGATTTTACAGACATAGCCAAAGGCACATGACTCTTCTGTTTCCTGGGTTCACTAAAAAGCTTAAGGAGGATTAAAACAGAGATGGTGGATAATCAAAAGAGAGTCTTCCCTCTTTTGTGCAGACCCCAGGCAGATGAAGGGTCCTGATGCCAAAGAAGGAAAATGGAGGAAGGAGGGATATTGTCTGAGGAGAAGAAAAAAGAAAGGAAGAGAAGGGAGAAGAGGAGAGAGAAAAGAGAAGAAAAGGAAGGGAAGGTGAGCCAAGGGGCAGGTAGGTCATTTTTCCAATTTATCTGTGTAGAACTCAAGGACAAGTCCTGTGCCGGAGGATGTCTGTGGTCTCAGAGAGGGTGAAAGTGGTACATAAAAGTGAAGTAGAACCTGTTAGCAGCTCCTTTCCCTTGAGAGAGTCCAGCCTGGAAACACACACACACACACACACACACACACACACACACACACACGCATGCAAATGTACAGACACATGCAGACACATTCACGCACGCATGCACATTCATGCACTTGCACACCTAGGTGGGTTCTCACACTTGCATGCATGACACACACATAGTCATGCACTCACACACATAGGCACAGTCACACCCTGCACCATCCTGGCTACTTTGAGTGTTGGCCTTTGTCTTTGATATTGATCAGTGGTAGAGTCTTCACAGAGTCCTGTCCTCTACCCTCTTCCTTCCCTTGGGACCCCAGCCCAGTCTTGCATCTCTTCTAGGGGCAAATGGAGCATCTCAGGCCTTGAAGTCAGTACAGTAGAGTAGCCTTTATATACCCCATGAAGCAGGTTGGTGAGAACTTTGGCTGTGCCCTCAATCAACCCCCATGTGATATCCCATGGCCATCCATAGCATCCAGGTCATCTCAGGGTTAACCTGGGTCTTACAAAAAACAGATGCCAGGACAGATTGAAACATGCAGGGATTTTATTAGTTAAAGGTCTGTAAAGAGTGGAAGGCAGCTGTGGACCCTTGGGTTGAGGGACACAATGTTGTGTGGAAGCATCCAGGTATGGATGACACTGCTGTCTAGGGAACATTTGGCAAAGCCAACAGGGAATCACTGCATTCTTGGCATTCATGCCATACTTAGTCATTGGCTTGGAGTACCCCTCCATTGGGCCATGGGTCTCAGTCACCCTTTGGTCAGTGAGTGAGGTGCATGGCCCCATCCAGGAGAGCCACCAGGGCCTCACTTCCCACTGCCATCCAAGCTACCACTTAACAAACAGAGGAGGAAGCAGATTGAAAACCTAGCCTGGAGTCACAAGCAGTCGTCCCAGTCAGTTTCACACTGAGTTGAAACAGAAAATCAACAATTCACTCAAGAAGTAGGTTGACTTGAAAGAAAAGGCAAATTCAATCAGGTAACGTTTTGTTAACAAGATATTTTCTCTGTCTGAATTCAAGAGTTTTTTCTCTCCATGTCCAGCAGGGAAACATACAGGCA
This sequence comes from Cephalopachus bancanus, assembly GCA_027257055.1. NCBI lineage: Eukaryota > Metazoa > Chordata > Mammalia > Primates > Tarsiidae > Cephalopachus > Cephalopachus bancanus. Next base: position 147,601 of record JAPVLO010001179.1, read on the forward strand.
CAGCTATTATCAGCATCAAGAATGATCAGGACTTTAAACTGCAACAGGGAGCACTTAACCTGGAAATAAGAAAGACTTTCTGGATGATGAGGGGAACTTTACATGCTGCAAAGGATTCTAGAATTGTTTAGCATCCTTAAAAACCCGGTTTGAAATCTATCATTTTAGCATAAGTTGAGAGACTCTATTTGAGGGAAGACACTTTGAAGTCCTAGCTTTCCAACTACCCTGATACCACCGCACCCCCAGCATCCAGTTGAGGTTACTGATAGGTGACAGGAGAGAGGTGGCTTTGGTGGGAGGCAAGGAAGTGAGGGGAGTGCTTATATAAACATGGTACTTAGCAAAAGCCAACCCCCATGGCAGGTGTTCCTGAAAGAGCAGTTAGTCATTAGACATCATTGTTAACAAAATCAAACAGATTTAGATGTCATCTTAATAATGATCCTATTAGCAGCATAACATTTCAGAGTTAAGATTTTTTTTGTTTTTTGAGTTGGAGTCTCACTCTGTCGCCCAGACTGGAGTGCAGTGGCCGCTCTCAGCCTCTGCTGCCTGGGCCTGCTGGGCTCCGGCGATCCTTCCACCTCAATCTTCCAAGTAGCTGGAACTACATGCTCATGCTACCACACCCGGCTAATTTTTTGATTTATTGTAGAGATGAGGTCTCACCAAGTTGCCCAGGCAAGTCTCAAACCCACGGGCTCAGGCACTTCACTCACTTCAGCCTCCAAAAGCATAGGATTACAGGCTGAGCCACCGAACCCAGCTAGAGTCAAGATTTTTAAAACTCACTCTATCATAGAAGACAAGAACAAGCACCTGGATATTTTGAAAGTACTAGCTTTCAGTTATTCTCTGATCATCTTTTCAGTTTACCTGTTGAATTTTCTCTCCCTGTCCATAATAATTCAAGTAGGGGTAGATGACACTGTGGAGAATTCCAACTGAAGTCTGACTCCACCACTGGCTCTGCCTATCTCAAGCCCCAAGACATTCACAAGTGAATAAAAAAAGCAAAAAAAAAAAATCAGTAACAAAGAAAGTCTTTAGTCAGGAGCTTGGGGTCTCCCTTGTCGACAGGGTGAAATACAAGTAAGGTAATGCTGCCAAGATTACTCAGCTGTGTTGCCCTGGCTAATGAGAATGCTTTGCAACTCTTAGTAGCCAGATGTATTATTTAGCGTAGGTTCACCAAAGCATCTTAAAACACTGATTTAGTGCTATAAATTGTGAAAAGTATGAATTCATATAAATGCATTGACCTTCCAGGGAACTGTCTGTGGACGGTAGTAGTTGTAATGGTCTGCTTCTTAAGAACATTTGAATGGTGTATAACTTCAATATCAAGATAGTTCCAATTAAGATATAGATGTTGCCAGGCTCAGTGGCTCAGCCTGTAATCCTGTGCCTTTGGGAGGCTGAGGTGAGTGGATTGCCTGAGCCCGCGGGTTCGAGACCCGCCTCTACAATAAATCAAAAAATCAGCCGGGTGTGGTAGTGCATGCCTGTAATTCCGGCTACTTGGAAGGCTGAGGCGGAAGGATCGCTGAAGCCCAGCAGGTTGGGGCTGTGGTAGCCGGGAGCGGCCACTGCACTCCAATCTGGGCAACAGTGAGACTCCAACTAAAAAAAATATATATGTGGGGAATGTCATCCCATAATTTATCAGTGGACTAATGATAGATGACCAATTCTTTGTATATAAGACATTTATATTTTACTTTTGGAATTTGGGGATTGAAACTGGGTCAATTCACAGAGAGCTCTTACACAAACTAATAAGCTTACAGAATCCAGATCCTTAGAAATCATGTTTTCAGTGGTTTTAATGAGTGTTCCACAGGGAAAATGCACCAAGATTATTCATTTGAATCAGGCAGTGACTAAACTCAGGTCACTTTAGGTAAATTTTCTCCAATATGCAGAATATTAAACTTGCATCTACATATCTTTGATTCTTTTACTTCGTTTTCAGCCGCAATTTTTGGTTTTCCTCTTTGAAAATCAGGATGAGGATAACGCTACCAAAATGTGTCTTCTGCCTTGGGGGTGGTATACTGGGATATGGCAAGAAAGCCTCAATGGAGACTCCCATTTTGTTGTAAAAATATAAAATAGTAATAGAAAATTTGAAGTATAGTAAAGCTAACAAATTAGGGGATGATTGTTATTGAAAAAATAGTTTGTTACTCATATTCCTTAACAGAAGCAGGCATGCCATGCCATGCAGGGCCTCCCAGGAAGGCACCAGTTTTGGTCAGGAGGCAGAAGTGATGGTAAAAACTGGGCAAGAGTCTTTATTATAGTTTCCATGGGAAAGGACAGGTGAGGCAGAGCAAGCAGGGTTAGGATGGGAAAGTTTTTAAAATGTCAGGGGACTCTGGGACATAGAGGCCGTCTGTAGGTTTTTGGTACCTGGCCCTGGAGTGAATAGGATGGTGGGCAGAGTGTATCATGGAGGGAAAACAGACTTCCAAGTGGCCCCAAATTGTAGGTGAACCCCAATAAAGCAGATGGTAGAGGTGTGGGCTCTGGATTGATTGGTTTGTATTTGAAAAGTACATTAATGGACAAGTTATTCACTACTACTAGGAATTGGCTAGCCCTGGGAGGAGCAGTCTCTCAGGGTCAGCAAGACCCAGTGTCAAAGCATCAGAATACAGAAAATGAAAGACATGATTAATACACATCTCCAAGTTGAAGTTCCAGTATCTTATCAAACAAGATAAGTAAAGGTTAACGGCTCCATCAGTGTTCAGAGAAACCCCCCATATGGGACATTTTCATAGGCAGTAAAACCAAGGAATCACAGAACTTTATTCTCCCATGGACATTCATAAACCTGGCATCCATAAACCCCTTTTAGGCACTCTACCATGAGGGTTTGGAAGGCTCTCTGGAGAGGAGGAGAAAATTGAACAAGGCTCAATTTATCAAATAATCTCA
>JAPVLO010001180.1:0-150493 GCA_027257055.1 Cephalopachus bancanus
ACGCAGGCCTTCTGACCCCAGAGCTTGGGCACTAACCATTAGGTAACCTCTGCCTTTTTCCCCTTCTTGCTCTTCTGTACCACACATTGCTTGGACACACTCTGAATTCCTCTCCAGATGAACTTATTTATTTATTCCTTTGTTTGTTTATCCATTCATTCATTCATACTTTCAAAAAATTCAAAAGTTGAGTACTACATTGTGCCAATAGCCTGAAAGTTGCTGAAAATGTTGAGATAGGAACTGAGTTGTGTAAACATAAATATAGCAGAAAAGGAAAAAACACAGAGAGTGTGTTGGAGAGAGATGTGCCCCAATGAAGCTAAAAAGACCCATAAAGTAAGTAGTGCTGGTGACAATTGTCATCAAGTTTCCAAGAAAATAGACTTGGATGCGGCTTGGAGCTCCCAGCTTAGGGCAAAGTCCTTGAGATGATAGGAACATTTCTATCCTGAGTGCTGTTAGGGCATGACCCCCTCCTCTTTTCTTTACAGATATTCCTCACCCTCACGACCTTTCGTTTTTCTCTCCTCTCTGGGTTGGACAAGAGAACCTAATATTATTAGTTACTGCCACTCAACGTTAAAAATAGACTAGCCATTTTAAGACTTTATCAAAACAATTTCATGATGAATCACTTATTTTTCAAGATTGTGAATAGCAATAAAAATGTTTAAAACATTCCCGGGACAGTGAAGCAGCTCTCAATGTAAGCATACATGATTCTTCATAAGAATCTGTGGCTTACCCAATGCCATATGGTCAATAAGTGGCATTAAAAAAATTGAGAACTGAGTGTTTAAGGATGAAAAGATACCATGGGTGGAGGAAACAGGTAATTCATTATCCTTGAGTGACCTGGTTAACCTTTCTGAGTTCCTGTTTCTCTATTAATACATTGGAAATGAGGGGACCTAATTTACTAGTTTGTGGTAATGTTAAGGTAAGTTAAGAATTAGAGGGCCCAACTGGAGTTTGGCACCAGTTAATGGCCAGAGATAAAGTGTCACTCCATCTATTCATCAAATATTCATCTAATGTTTACCATGTGCCACATGCTATGCCAAATCCTAAAAGTGCAGAGGTAAATAAAATGAACCCTTCCTCTCCTCATGGCATTCACAGTCTAATGAAGGATACAGACAAGTAAAACTGGCTGATGCCATGCAGTGAGCCATGTGCTTTCTTGGTCTACATACTGGTACAAGGAGAATGATCACAAGTTTGCAGAGTTACAGATTTGCACTTCCCATGAAAAACATAGTCACCAAGATCTACTCACCCTGCAACAAGATGGGAAAGACCCATCCATCTACTGATGAAGCAACCATGAAATGATGCCTTCCAACCCAAAGAAAACTGGTCCAGCACTAGGAAAGGTCAAGGAAACACACTGCTGCATCCAACCATGGACAGCCTATGGACACACATAGGATTCTTCTTTGTTCCTTGTCCTCATTCTGCATGTATCCTGCTCATATACTGAATGCTGGGTAATCCATGTAACATCCCTAGTAAGTGAGATCTATTTTTTATCCCCTTTTCATAGATTAATGAACTGGTGCTTAGAGAAATTCAGTAACTTCTCCAAGGTCACACAACTTGGAATTGACAGTTGGGAACTCACAGGTCTGGGACTCAACCCCAGGAGTTCTTAATCAGCCAAGGTCCTGCTGTCCCTCTCAATGGGCCCATTCAGCGGGCAAAATAGTCTCAATGTCATTTAGTAGGTTGCTTTTGCAGACCTAAGCTTACTTGTAATTGCTCAGCTATCAAGAACCACAGGACCAAATTGGAGATATAAACATGAGAGCTGCGGAAGATCCACACAGCTTGAGTTATTAGGAGAGACTATGAAATAGAGTTAGGACCAGTTTGTGCTGGGTGGAGAATAAAAGCAGCATCCATTCTGTAATTCTTTTGATAAAGATGCATGCTCTGTAACTCTTTTGATAAAGAAATAAACTGAACTGTAGTTTATTTCTTCTTCGTCTGCTTCGTACCCCTTCTTAGATCATCTTAGATGCATATAGAAAGAAAACAACTGAGCTTACTCTATTGCTGTAATGACAGCATGGCACACTTGTGATTGAAGAGTAAACCACCCTGGGGGCAGAGGAAAGGAGGAAAAAATGCCAAAGGAATCACCCATGCCTGTAGGAAGGCAGGTTAAAGGGATCACAAAGACTGAAAGTTCTCATGACACAGAGAACTTTCCCTCCTTGCAGGTGGAAAGGTGACACCTGGAAGGGATGGACAGACAACTGCACTTGCAGGACTGCAAGCTGGGTGGTGGAAGGACAAGAGCAGAACCAAATGTAGTGTGGCATGTACATAGAAGATGCCAATTCTTCAGACTTCTCTCTTTTTTCTTTTTTTTTTTTTTTTTTGAGCCAGGGTCTCACTCTGTTGCCCAGGCTAGAGTGCGGTGCCATGGTCACGGCGCACCATAGCCTGAACCTCCTAGACTCATGGGAGACTTCCTCCTCAGCCTCCTGAGTAGCTGGAACTACAAGCATGTGCCACCATGTCTGCTAATTTGTGGGGGGGGGATTGTTGAGACAAGGACATGCTGTGTTGCCCAGCCTGGTCTCAAATTCTTGGACTCAAGCAGTCCTCTTGCCTTGGCCTCCCAAACTCCTGGGATTACTGGTGTGAGCCACTTTGTATTGTACCATAATAACCACCTCACGATTTTAGTGCAGCATAAAGAAAGGGGCTAGATATCTACCCGAGGGAGCTGGACTACCAGGGCCTCGGTTCTTCCCATGCTCACTGGGATAATTCCAGATGGCCCGCAGAAAGAAGAAGGTTTTGTTGTAGAATGGAGGTCTTGCCTACATACCCAGGCTGGTCTTGAGCCCTGGCTAAGGTAATCCTGTCAACTCTGCCTGCCAATCTACTGGGATGACTGGTGTGAGCTACATCACCTAGTTAAAGCAGACGCTTTGAAAACATATTTTTTTCAAAAACAGAAGGCTGCGGTAGCTCAAACTGCCATCCCATCACTGTGGGAGGCCAAATTAAGAGGATTGCTTGAATTCAGGTGTTCCAGACAAGTTTGGGCAATTCGATGTGATTTCATTTCCATAATAAAATCAAAACATAGATCATGCATGGTGGCTCACATCTCTTCTTCCTGCTACTTGGAGTGTGAGATAGAGGGATCCCCTGAGACCTGTAGGTCGAGACTCTGGTGGCAATGAGCGTGCAACATCATTCCACCCTGGGCAACACAGTGACAAATCGACTCAGAAAAAAAGAAAGAACAAATGAAAGACTGGGTTGGGTTATATTTCAGAAACTGCTGGTATGATTGGTTTGAGCTACATCACCTAGTTAAAGCAGAAACTTGAAAAAATTTTTTTTGAGAAGCAGACAGGTGTGGTAGCTCAAACTGTCATCCCAGCACTGTGGGAGGCCAAGGTGAGAGAAGATTGCTGGAATCCAGGTGTTGTAGACAAGATTGGGAAACTTGCTATGATTTCGACTGTATAATAAAAATCAAAACATTAGCAGAGCATGGTGGCTATGTTGCATATATTTCAAAAAACAGAATCCTAATTCTGTATTTTTTTTATTTCAACCACTGTCACTCTGTTTTTCATCTTGAGTACGGTGGCATACTTATGGCCACCGCAGCCTCAGTCTACATTTATATTAAAAATATTTTTAAAGTTTCTGCTTTAACTAGGTGATGTAGCTCAAACCAATCATACCAACAGTTTGGCAGGGAGAGTTGAGAGGATTGTTTGAGCCCAGGGCTTTGAGACGAACCTGGGTACCTAGGCAAGACCTTTGTTCTACAACAAAACAACATGGCCCAGGGATCCTTCTGACTCAGTCTTCCCAGTAGCTGAAACTTCAGGCTTGGGCCTAAAAAGAAGGTGGAAATACATGCAAGCACCACCATTCCTGGCTAGTTGTAATATTTTTTGTAGAGCACAGGCCTTGCCTGGGTTCCAAGGCTGGTTCGGGTCCTGGGCTAAGTCAATCCTCTCACCTCTGCCTGCCAAAGTGCAAGGATGACAGCCATGAAACACCTCACACAGTTGAAGCAGACATTACAAAAAAAAAGCAAGAGCTGCGTGTGGTGGTTCTTGCCTGTCATGGGCCTAAAGTGACAGAATTATTGGAGTCTAGGTATTGGAGACCTGTTTGGGCAATTTGGGCAGACCATGTCTCTCCAAAAAAAATTAAAATTATTAGCCTGGCATGGTGGCACCACCTGTAGTTCCAACTGCTAGAGGCAGCACAGAAGGATCCACCAAGCCCAGTAGTTCCAGGCTGCGGTGGCCGTGATGCTATCACTGCACTCCAGCCTGGGCAACAGATTGAGAAACTCACTCACAAAAAAAAAGAAAGAAGGAATGAAGATTTGGCTGAAATATATTTCAAAGGATTGAATCCTAACTCTCTTTTTTTTTAAGTCAATGTAACTCTGTTTTGCAGATTTGAAAACAGTGACATACTCATGGCCACCGCAGCTTTGGTCTACTTGGCTCAGGTGATTTTTCTAACTCAGTCTTCCCAGCAGTTTACACTTCAGGGAAGGGCCTAATCAGAAGGTGAAAATACAGGCAAGCACCACCATACCCTGCTAGTTGTATTGTTTCTTGTAGAGCAGAGGTCTTGCCTAAGTGCCAACACTGGTCTCAGAGCCCTGGGCATAGGCAATCCTTTCACCTCTGCCTTCCAAAGTGCAGGGATGACAGTTGTGAAACACCTCACCCAGGTGGAGCAGACACTATAAAAATGCAAAAAAAAAAAACGGGCGGCTGGGTAGTGGCTCACGCCTGTCATCCCAGTTCTTTGGGACGCAAAGGTGACAGGATTGCCTGAGTCTAGGTATACGAGACCTGCTTGGGCAATTTGGTTAGACGTTGCCGCTACAATAAAAATAAAAATATTAGCCTGGCATGGTGGCGCACACCTGTAGTTCCAACTCCTGGAGACAGAAGAGAAGGATCACAGAGCCCAGTAGGCCCAGACTGTGAAGACTGTGAGATTGTCACTGCATTCCAGCCTGGAAAACAGATTGAGAAACTGCCTCAGAAACAAAAGAATGAATGAAAGATTTAGCTGGAATGTATTTAAAACAATTGAATACTAATTCACTAATTTTTTTTGAGCCAGTCTCACTCTGTTGTGTACACTTGAGAGCAGTGGCAGGCTCATGACCACCACAGTCTCGGTCTGCTTGGCTAAGGTGATCATTCTGCCTCAGTCATCCCAGTAGCTGGAACTATAGGCTTTGGCTTACAAAATAAAATAAAGTCATGCACAACAATGCACTGCTAGTTGTATCATTTATCGTAGAGCACAGATCTTTCCTCATTGCCAAGGCTGGTCTGGAAGCCCTAACCTCCGGCAATCCACTTGCCTCTGCTTGCCAACGTGAAGGGATGACAGTCATGAAACACCTCTCCCAGTCGAAGCAGACATTTTAAAAATAAAAAATAGGGCTGCGGGTGTTGGCTCATGCCTGTCATGCCAGGAATTAAGGAGGCCGATGTAACAGGATTACCTAAGTACAGGTCTTCGAGACCTGTTTGGGTAATTTTGTTAGACTCTCTACAATAAAAGTCAAAATATTACCTGAGCATGGAGGCACATGCTTGTAGTTCCAGCTATCGGGAGGTGGAGCCAGAAGTATTCCAGAGCTAAGTAAGTCAAGTATATCGTGGCCTTGAGTGTACCACTACATTCCAGCATGGTAAAATGAAGAAGAACCCGACTCAGAAAAAAAAAAAAAGAAAGACTTCACTGGAATTTACATGAAAAAAATGAATCCTGATTGTGTATTTAATTTATTTTTTTTTTCCAGTTTCTCTCTGTTCCCCAGCTGGAGAGTGGTGGCATGCTCATGACCACAGTAACCTCGGTTTGCTTGGCTCAAACAATCCTTCTGACTTAATCTTCCCAGTAGTTGGAACTACAGGCTGTAGCCTACAAAGTAGCTGGTAACACAGGCAAGTAGCACCATGCCCAGTAAGCAGTTATGTTGTAGAACTGAGGTCTTGCCTAGGTACCCAGACTGGTCTTGAGACCTTGCCTAAGGCAATACTATCAATTCTGCCTTCCAAATTGCAGGGATGACTGGTGTGAGTTACATCACCTAGTTAAAGCAGACACTTAAAAAATATATTTTGTTTAAAAAACAGAAGGTTGCGGTAGCTCAAACTGCCAATCCAGCATTGTGGGGGGTCAAGTTAAGTGGATTGCTTGAATCCAGGTGTTCCAGACAAGTTTGGGCAATTCGGTGCAATCTCATTTCTTTTTTTTTTTTTTTTTTTTGAGTTGGAGTCTCACTCTGTCGCCCAGACTGGAGTGCAGTGGCCGCTCCCAGCCACCGCAGCCTCCACCTGCTGAACTCCGGCGATCCTTCCACCTCAGCCTTCCAAGCAGCTGGAACTACAGGTGCATACCACCACGCCTGGCTAATTTTTGATTTATTGTAGATGAGGTCTCACCAAGTTGCACAGGCAGGTCTCGAACCCGCAGACTCAGGCAATCCACTCACCTTAGCCTCCCAAAGGCACAGAGTTACAGGCTGAGCCACCGAGCCCGGCTGATCTCATTTCTATAATAAAATTAAAACATAGATTGCGCATGGTGGCTCACACCTGTTCCTCCAGCTTCTTGGAGTGGGAGATTAAGGGATCCCCTGAGCCCTGTAGGTTGAGGCTGTGGTGGCAATGAGTGTGCAACGTCATTCCACCCTGGTCAAAACAGTGACACACCGACTCAGAAAAAAAAGAAAGAACAAATGAACGACTGGGTTGACTTATATTTCAGAAAACAGTATCCTAATTCTTTCTGACTTTATTTTAGCCTGTCTCACTCTGTTTTGCAGTCTTGAGAAGCGTGGCATGCTTACGGCCACTGCAGCCTCAGTCTGCTTGGCTCAGGTGATTTTTCTCACTCAGTCTTCTCATTAGCTGAAACTTCAGTCTTTGGCCTAAAAGGAAGGTGAAAATACAGGCAAGCACCACCATGCCCTGCTAGTTCTATTATTTCTTGTAGAGCACAGGTCTTGCGTAGTTGCCAATGATGGTCTCGGAGCCCTGGGCTTAGGTGATCCTCTCGCCTCTGCTTGCCAGTGTTGGGATGGCAGCCATGAAATAACTCACCAGTTTCAGCAGACATTATAAAAATACAAATAACAGGGGCTGGGTGTGGTGGCTCATGCCTGTCATCTCAGTTCTTTGGGAGGCCAAGGTGACAGGATTACCTGAGTCTAGGTATCCCAGACCTGTTTGGGCAAGTTGGTTAGGCCACGCCGAAAGAATAAAAATAAAAATATTAAGCCAGGCTCAGAGGCTCGGCCTGTAATCTTGTGCTTTGGGAGGTTGACATGAATGGATTGCCTGAGCCCGCGGGTTCGATACCCAATGGGCAAAATGGCGAGACCTCATCTCTCCAATAAATCAAAAAATTAGCCAGGAGTGGTAGAGCACTCCTGTAGTTCCAGCTACTTGGAAGGCCGAGGGGTAAGGATTGCCAGAGCCCAGCAGATCGAGCCTGTGGTGGCCAGGAGTGGTCACTGCACTCGAGTCTTGGTAACAGAGTGAGACTCCAACTCAAAAAAAAAAAATAGGACCTGTGGTGTTGGCTCAAATCTGTCATCCCTGGACTTAGTGAGACCGATGTAACAGGACTACCTGCATACAGGTCTTCGAGACTTGTTTGGGCAATTAGTTTAGACTTTCTACAATAGAAATCAAAGTATTAGCTGGACATGGAGGCACATGTTTCTAGTTCCAGCTATTTGGAGGTGGAGCCAGAAGGATTCCCTGAGCCCAGTAGGTAGAGTATACTGTGTCCTTGAGGGTGCCACTGCATTCCAGTCCAAGCAAACAAAGGAGAACCCGACTCAGAAAAAAAAAGAAAAAGAAAATCTTCACTGGAATATACATGAATAAATTAAATCCTTACTGTTTATTTAATTTACTTTCTTGACAGTTTCACTCTGTTCCCCAGTTGGAGAGTGCTGACATTCTCATGGCCATAGCAGCCTCGGTCTGCTTGGCTCAAGCAATCCTTCTGCCTCAATCTTCCCAGTAGCTGGAACTACAGGATATAGCCTACAATGTAGGTAGTAATACAGGCAAACAGCACCATGCCCACTAGTAGTTTTGTTGTAGAACAGAGGTCTTGCCTAGGTAGCCAGGCTTGTCTTAAAGCCCTGGACTCAGGCAATTCTCTCAACTCTCCCTGTAAAACTCCTGGCATGACTGGTTTGAGCTATGTCATGTAGTTAAAGTAGACACTTAAAAATATATTTTTGGAAAAACAGATGGGTGTAGTAGCTCAAACTGCCATCCCAGCACTGTGAGAGGCCAAGGTGAGAGAGAATTGCTTGAATCCAGGTGTTGCAGACAAGATTGAGAAATTTGCTATGATCTCGACTCTATAATAAAAATCAGAACATTAGCAGAGCATGCTGGCTATATTGCAATATACTTCAAAAAACTGAGTCCTAATTCCATAATTTTTTATTTCAAACACTCTCACTCTTTTTTTTCATCTTGATTACGGTGGCATGCTTTTGGCCACCACAGCCTCAGTCTACATGGCCCAGGGATCCTTCTGACTCAGTCTTCCCAGTAGCTGAAACTTCAGGATTGGGCCTAAAAAGAAGGTGGAAATACACGGAAGCACCACTATTCCTGGCTAGTTGTAATATTTTTTGTAGAGCACAGGTCTTGCCCGGTTTCCAAGGTTGGTTCGGGTCCTGGGCTCAGTCAATCCTCTCACCTCTGCCTGCCAAAGTGCAAGGATGACAGCCATGAAACACCTCACACAGTTGAAGCAGACATTACAAAAATAAAAGAAAAAACAAGAGCTGAGTGTGGTGGCTCATGCCTGTCATCTCATACTGATGGGCCTAAAGTGACAGGTTTACTGGAGTCTAGGTATTGGAGAACTGTTTGGACAATTTGGGTAGACCACGCCTCTACAAAAAATAAATAAATTTATTAGCCTGGCATGGTGGCACACACTTGTAGTTCCAACTCATGGAGGTAGCACAGAAGGATCCACCGAGCCCAGTAGTTCCAGGCTGTGGTGGCCATTAGCGTGTCACTGCACTCCAGCCTGGGCAACAGATTGAGAAACTCAGTCAAAAAAAAAAAAAAAAAAAGAAAGAAGGAATGAAGAGTTGGCTGGAATATATTTCAAAGAATTGAATCCTAACTATTTTTTTAAGTTAATATCACTCTGTTTTGCAGATTTGAAAACAGTGACATACTCATGGCCACCACAGCTTTGGTCTACTGGGCTCAGGTGATTTTTCTAACTCAGTCTTCCCATCAGCTTAAACTTCAGGGTTGGGCCTAATCAGAAGGTGAAAATACAGGCAAGCACCACCATGCCTTGCTAGTTGTATTGTGTCTTGTGGAGCACAGGTCTTGCCTAGCTGTCAACACTGGTCTCGGAGCCCTGGGCAAAGGCAATCCTCGTGCATCTGCCTTCCAAAGTGCAGGGATGACAGCTGTGAAACTCCTCACCCAGGTGTAGCAGATGGTATAAAAATACCCCCCAAAAAAATGGCTGGGTGTGGTGGCTCATACCTGTCATACCAGTTCTTGGGAGGCCAAGGTGACAGGATTGCCTGAGTCTAGGTATATGAGACCTGTGTGGGAAATTTGGTTAGACCATGTTGGTACATTAAAAAAGAAATTTTAGCCTAGCATGGTGGCGCACACCTGTAGTTCCAACTACTAGAGACTGGAGCGAAGGATCCATGGAGCCCAGTAGGTCCAGGTTGCGGAGGCCTTCAGCTTGCCACTGCATTCCAGGCTGACAACAGAGTGAGAAAATGCCTCAGAAATAAAAGAAAGAATGAATGAAAGACTTGACTGGAATGTGTTTAAAACAATTGTATCCTAATTCCCTAATTTTTTTAGCCCGTCTCACTCTATTTTGTAGACTTGAGAGCAGTGGCAGGCTCATTGCCACAGTAGCCTCAGTCTGCTTGGCACAGGTGATTATTCTGCCTCAGTCACCCCAGCAGTTGGAACTACAGGCCTTGGCCTAAAAAGTAAGTGGAAGTAAAGTCATGCATAACCATTACCAGCGAGTTGTATCATTTCTTGTAGAGCACAGGTCTTGCCTAGTTGCTAAGGCTGGTCTGGAAGCCCTAGGCTCAGGCAAAACTCTCATCACTGCTTGCAAACATGAAAGGATGACAGCCATGTAAAACATCACCCAGTTAAAGCAGACATTTTAAAAATAAAAAAATAAGGCTGGGCGTGATGGTTCATGCCTTTCATCCCCGGACATGGGGAGGCTGATGTAACAGGATTACCTGAGTACAGGTCTTCAAGAACTGCTTGGGCAATTTGCTTACATTCTCTAAAATAAAAATCAAAATATTAGCTGGGCATGGAGGCACATGCTTGTCATTCCAACTATTTGGAGGCGGAGGCGGAAGGATTCCCTGAACCCAGTACATCGAGTATACTGTGGCCTTGAGTGTGCCACTGCATTCCAGCATGGGAAAATGAAGGAAAAGCCAACCGAAAAAGAAAAGAAAGACTTGGTTGACTGGAATTTTCATGAAAAAATTGAATGCTGACTGTGTATTTCATTTACTTTTTCTCCTGTTTCTCTCTGTTCCCCAGCTGGAGAGCAGTGGCATGCTCATGATCACAGTAGCCTCAGTCTGCTTGGCTCAAACAATCCTTCTGACTCAATCTTTTCAGTCACGGGGACTACAGGCTATAGCCTACAAAGTAGGTGATGATACAGGCAAGCAGCACCATGCCCAGCTAGTAGTTTTGCTGTAGAACAGAGGTCTTAACTAGGTACCCAGGCTGGTCTCGAAGACCCGGGCTCAGGGAATCATCTCAACTTTGCCTGCCAAACTGCTGGGATGACTGGTGTGAGCTATATCACCTAGTTAAAGCAGACACTTTAAAAATATATTTTTAAAAACACAGACTGGTGTGGTACTTCAAACTGCCATCCAGGCACTCTGGGAGGCCAAATTAAGAAGATTGCTTGATTCCAGGTGATCCAGACAAGTTTGGGCAATTCGGTGTGATCTCATTACTATAATAAAACAAAACATAGGTCATGCATGGTGGCTCATGCCTGTAGTGCCAGCTGCTTGGAGTGTTTGATAGAGGGATCTCCTGAGCCCTGTAGGTCGAGGCTGAGATGAAAATGAGCATGCAACGTCATTCCACCTTGTGCAACAGAGCAATCAATTGACTCAGAAAAAAGAGAAAGGTCAAATGAAAGAATGGGTTGGTTTATATTTCAAAAAAAAAAAAAAAATTACATGAAAAATTGAATGCTGATTGCGTATTTAATTTTTTTTTCTCCAGTTTCACTCTGTTCCCCAGCTGGAGAGCGGTCCCATGCTCATGACCAAAGCCCCCTTGGTTTGCTTGGCTCAAGGAATCCTCCTGCCTCAATCTTCCCAGTAAGTGGAACTACAGGCTTTTGCCTACACATTAGGTGGAAATAAAGTCATGTACCACCATGCCCGGCGAGTTGTATCATATATTTGTAGAGCACAGCTCTTGCCTAATTGCCAAGGGTGGCCTGGATGCCCTAGGCTCAGGCAACCTCTCACTTCTGCTTGCCAACGTGAAGGGTGACATCCGTAAAAAACCTCACCCAGTAGAAACAGACATTTTAAAAATTAAAAAAGGGCTGGGCATGTAGCTCATGCCTGTCATCCCCAGAATTATGGAGGCCGATGGAAACAGGATTACAAGAGTATAGGTCTTCGAGACCTGTTTGTCAATTTGGTTAGACTCTCTCCAATAAAAATCAAAATGTTAGCTGGGCATGGAGGCACATGCTCATAGTTCCAGCTATTTGGAGGTGGAACCGGAGGGATTCCTGGAGCCTAGTAGGTGGAGTACACTGTGGCCTTGATTGTGCCACTGCATTCCAGCTTGGGAAAATGAAGGAAAAGCTGCCCCAGGAAAAAAAAAAACCTGGAAATTACATGAAAAAATTGAATCCTGATTGTGTATTTAATTTATTTTTCCCTAGTTTCCCTCTGTTCCCCAGCTGGAGAGCGGTGCCATGCTCATGGCCACAGGAGTCTCGGTCTACTTGACTCAAGCGATCCTTCTGCCTCATCTTCCCAGTAGCTGGAACTACAGGCGATAGCCTAGAAAGTAGCTGGTAATACAGGCAAGCAGCTCTATGCCTGACTAGTAGTTTTGTTGTAGAGCAGAGGTCTTGCCTAGCTACCCAGGCTGGTGTCGAGCCCAGTCTAGGCAATCCTCTCAACTCTGCCTGCCAAACTGCTGGGATGACTGGTGTAAGCTACATCACCTAGTTATTTCAGACACTTTAAAAATATATTTTTTGAAAAACAAATGGTTGTAGTAGTTCAAACTTCATCCCAGCACTGTGGGAGGCCAAGTTAAGAGGATTGCTTGAATCCAGGTGTTTCAGACAAGTTTGGGCAATTCGGTGTGATCTAATTTCTACAATGAAATCAAAACATAGATCACGCATGGTGGCTCACGTGTCTTCCTCCTGATATTTGGAATGGGAGATAGAGCGATCCCCTAAGCCCTGTAGGTTGAGGCTGCGGCGGCAATGAGCATGAAAAGTCGTTCCACCCTGGGCAACACTGTTACAAATTGACTCAGAAAGAAAACAAAGAACAAGTGAAAGACTAGGTTGGTTTATACTTCAGAAAACCGTATCCTAATTCTTTCTGTCTTATTTATTTTAGCCTGTCTCTCTGTTTTGCAGCCTTGAGAAGCGAGGTATGCTTTCGGTCACCTCAACCTCAGTATACTATGCTCAGGTGATTTTTCTCACTCAGTCTTCCCAGTAGCTGAAACATCAGGATTGGCCTAAACTAAAGGTGAAAACGCAGGCAAACACCAGCATGTCCTGCTAGATCTACTATTTCCTGTAGAGCACAGGTCTTGCCTAGGTGCCAATGCTGGTCTCAGAGACCAGGGCTTTGGCAATCCCCTCGCCTCTGCTTCCCTAAGATCAGAGATGGCAGCTGTGAAACACCTCACCCAGTTGCAGCAGACATTATAAAAATACAAAAAACAAGGGCTGGGTGTGGTGGATCATGCCTGTCATGCCAGTTCTTTGGGAGGTCAAGGTGACAGGATTACCTGAGTGTAGGTATTCGAGACCTGTTTGGGCAATTTGGTTAGACCTCGCTGCTACATTAAAAAAGAAATTTTAGCCTGGCATGTTGGTGCACACCTGTAGTTTCAAAACTAGAGACTTGAGAGAAGGATCCATGGAGCCCAGTAGGTCCAGGTTGAGGAGGCCTTGAACTTGCCACTGCAATCCAGCCAGAGAACAGAGTAAGAAACTACCATAGAAAAAAAAAAGAAAGAATGAATGAAAGACTTGGCTGGAATGTATTTCAAACAATTGAATCCTAATTCTCTAATTTTTCTTTTAGCCAGTCTCCCTCTATTTTGTAGACTTGAGAGCAATGGTTGGCTCATGGCCACCACAGCCTCGGTCTGCTTGGCTCACCACAGCCTAAGTCTGATTATTCTACCTCAGTTGTCCCAGTAGCTGGAACTACAGACTTTGACCTACAAAGTAGGTGGAAAAAAAGACCTACACCACCATGCCCAGCGAATTTTATCATTTCTTATAGAGAACAGGTCTTGCCTAGTTGCTAAGGCTGGTCTGGAAGCCCTAGGCTCAGGCAAACCTCTCACCACTGCTTGAAAATGTGAAGGGATGACAGGCATGAAACCTCACCCAGTTGAAGCAGACATTAAAAAAAATAAAAAAATATGGATTGGAGTGGTGGTTCACTCCTTTCATTCCGGGACTTGGGGAGGCCAATGTCACAGAAATACTTGAGTACAGGTCTTCGAGACCTGTTTGGGCAATTTGCTTAGACTCTTTACAATCAAAATCAAAATATTAGCTGGGCATGGAGTCACATGCTTTTAGTTCCAGCTATTTTGAGGTGGAGGCCAGAAGGATTTACTGAGCACAGAAGGTCCAGTATACCATGGCCTTTAGTGTTCCACTGCAATCCAGCATGGGAAAATGAAGGAAACCCCAAGTGAGGAAAAAAAAAAAAAAGACTTGGCTGGAATTTGCATGAAAAAATTGAATGCTGATTGGGTATTTAATTTATTTTTTTTCCAGTTTCACTCTGTTCCCCACATGCAGAGCAGTGCCATGCTCATGGTCAAAGCAGCCTCGGTTTCTTTGACTCAAGTGATCCTTCTGGCTCAATCTTCAGAGTAGCTGGATTGACAGGCTTTGGCCTACACAGTAGGTGGATATAAAGTCATGTACCACCATGCCCGGCGAGTTGTATTAAATATTGTAGAGAACAGATCTTGCCAAGTTGCTAAGGGTGGTCTGGAAGTCCCTAGGTTCAGGCAATTCTATCGCCTCTGCTTGCCAATGTGAAGGGTGACAGCCATGAAGCACCTCACTCAGTTGAAGCAGACATTTATAAAATTTAAAAAAAAGGTCTGGGCATGGTAGCTCATGACTCTTACCCCAAGACTTCTGGAGGTCTATGTAACAGGATTATGGGAGTATAGGTCTTCGAGACCTGTTTGCTCAATTTGGTTAGACTCTCTACATTAAAAATCAAAATGTTAGCTGGGTATAGAGGCACATACTTGTAGTTGCATCTATTTGGAGGTAAACCGAAGGAATTCCCTGAGCCTAGTAGGTCAAGAACACTGTGGCCTTTAGTGTGCCACTACATTCAGTGTGAGAAAACAAAGAAAAAACCAACACAGAAAAAAAAAAGAAAGAAAGTCTTGGCTGGAATTTACATGAAAAAATTGAATCCTGATTGTGTATTTAATTTATTTTTCCATCAGTTTCACTCGGTTCCCCAGCTGGAGAGTGATGCCATGTTCATGGTCACAGGAGCCTCAGTCTGCTTGGCTCAAACGATCCTTCTGCCTCATCTTCCCCAGTGGCTGGAACTACAGGCTACAGCCTAGAAAGTAGCTGGTAATACAGGCAGGCAACACCATGCAAGACTAGTAGTTTTGTTGTAGAACAGAGGTCTTGCCTAGTACCCAGACTGGTCTCGAGCCTTGGCTCAAGCAATCCTCTCTACTCTGCCTGCTAAACTGCTGGGATGACTGGTGTGAGCTACATCACCTAGTTAAAACAGACATTTTAAAAATATATTTTTAAAATACAGATAGTTGTGGTAGCTCAAACTGCCATTCCAGCACTGTGGGAGGCCAAGTTTAGAAGATTGCTTGAATCCAGGTGTTTCAGACAAGTTTGGGCCATTTGGTGAGACCTCATTTCTATAAGGAAATCAAAACATAGATCATGCATGGTGGCTCATGGCTTTTCCTCCTGCTACTTGGAGTGTGAGATAGAGGGATCCCCTGAGCCCTGTGGGTTAGGGTGTGGTGGCAATAGCGTGCAACTTCAATCCACCCTGGGCAACACTGTGACAAATAACTCAGATAAAAAACAAAGAACAAGTGAAAGTCTGGGTTGGTTTATATTTCAGAAAATTGTATCCTAATTCTTTCTGTCTTTATTTATTTTAGCCTGTCTCACTCTGTTTTGCAGCCTTGAGAAGCGTGGTATGGTTACAGCCACCGCAGCCTCAGTTTACTTGACTCAGAGGATTTTTCTCACTCAGTCTTCCCAGTAGCTGAAACGTCAGGTTTTGGCCGAAACAGAAGGTGAAAATACAGGCAAGCACCACCATGCCCTGTTAGATCTACTATTTCCTGTAGAGCACAGGTCTTTCCTAGGTGCCAATGCTGGTCTCGGAGACCGGGGCTTAGGCAATCCCCTCGCCGCTGCTTCCCCAAGTTCAGGGATGGCAGCCGTGAAACACCTCGCCAGTTGCAGTGGACATCATAAAAATATGAAAAATAAGGGCTGGGTATGGTAGATCATGCCTGTCATGCCAGTTCTTTGGGAGGCCAAGATGAAAGGATTACCTGAGTGTAGGTATTCGAGACCTGTTTGGGCAATTTGGTTAGACCTCGCTGCTACATTAAAAAAATTTTAGCCAGGCACGGTGGTGCACACCTGTAGTTCCAACTACTAGAGACTTGAGAGAAGATCCATGGAGCCCAGTAGGTCCAGGTTGCGGAGGCCATGAGCTTGCCACTGCATTCCAGCCAGATAACAGAGTGAGAAACTGCCCCAAAAAAAGAAAGAATGAATGAAAGACTTGGCTGGAATGTATTTCAAACAATTGAATCCTAATTCTCTAATTTTTCTTTTAGCCAGTCTCCCTCTATTTTGTAGACTTGAGAGCAATGGTTGGCTCATGGCCACCACAGCCTCGGTCTGCTTGGCTCAGGTGATCATTCTACCTCAGTCGTCCCAGTAGCTGGAACTACAGACTTTGGCCTACAAAGTAGGAGGAAAAAAAGACATACACCACCATGCCCGGGGAATTGTATCATTTCTTGTAGAGAACACGTCTTGCCTAGTTGCTAAGGCTGGTCTGGAAGCCCTAGGCTCAGGCAAACCTCTCACCACTGCTTGCAAATATGAAGGGATGACAGGCGTGAAACACTCACAGAGTTGAAGCAGACATTTTAAAAAATAAAAATATATGGATGGGTGTGGTGGCTCACGCCTTTCATTCCCAGAATTAGGGAGGCCAATGTCACAGAATTATCTGAGTTCAGGTCTTCGAGACCTGTTTGGACAGTTTGCTTAGACTCCCTACAATAAATATCAAAATATGAGCTTGTCATGGAGGCATATGCTTGTAGTTCCAGCTATTTAGAGGTGAAACTGGAAGGTTCCTGAGCCCAGAAGGTCGAGTATACTGTGGCATTTAGTGTGCCACTTCAATCCAGCATGGAAAAATGAAGGAAAACCCGACTGAGAAAAAACAAAAAGAAAGACTTGACTGGGATTTGCATGAAAAAATTGAATGCTGATTGTGTTTTAATTTCAAAATGTTAGCTGGGCATGGAGGCACATGCTTGTAGTTCCATCTATTCGGGGGTGAGCTGGAAGGATTCCCTGAGCCTAGTAGGTTGAGCACATTGTCGCCTTGAGTGTGCCACTGCATTCAGCCTGGGAAAACGAAGAAAAACTGACTCAGAAAAAAAAAGAAAGAAAGACCTCGCTGGAATTTACCTAAAAAATTGAATCTTAATTGTATATTTAATTTATTTTTTCTATGGTTTCACTCTGTTCCCCAGCTGAAGAGCGGTGCCATGCTCATGGCCACGGCAGCCATGGTCTACTTGGCTCAAGCGATCTTTCTGTCTCATCTCCCCCATAGCTGGAACTACAGGCTATAGCCTCGAAAGTAGCTGGTAAGACAGACAAGGAGCACCCTGCCCGACTAGTAGTTTGTTGTAGAACAGAGGTCTTGCCTAGGTACCCAGGCTGGTCTTGAGCCCTGGCTAAGACAATTCTCTCAACTCTGCTAGCCAATGTGAAGGGTGACAACCGTGAAATACCTCACCCAATTGAAGCAGACATTTTAAAAATAAAAAAAAGTAGATGGGCCTGGTAGCCCATGCTTGTCATCCCCAGATATAGGGAGGCCGATGTAATAGTACATCGTACATAGTACCAGAGTACAGGTCTTCGAGACCTGTTTGGGCAGTTAGGTTAGACACTCTAAAAGCAAAATCAAAATCTTAGCTGGGCATGGAGGCACAGAGTTGTAGTTCCAGCTATTTGGATGTGGGACCAGAAGGATTCCCTGAGCCTAGTAGGGTGAGTACACTGTGACCTTGAGTGTGCCACTGCATTCCAGACTGAGAAAACAAAGGAAAAACCGACTCAGAAAAAGAAAAAGAAAGACTTGGCTGTAATTCACATGGAAAAAAATGAATCCTGGTTGTGTATTTATTTTATTTTTTCTCCATTTTCACTCTGTTCCCGAGCTGGAGAGTGGTGCCATGCTCATGGAAACAGCAGCCTCAGTCTGCTTGGCTCAAGCGATCCCTTGGCCTCATCTTCCCAGTAGCTGGAACTACAGGCTATAGACTAGAAAGTAGCTGGTAATACAGGGAAGCAGCACCATGCCCGACTATTAGTTTTGTTGTAGAACAGAGGTCTTGCTTAGGTACGCAGCCTGGTCTCAAGCCCTGGATAAGGCAGTCCTCTCATTCTGCCTTCCAAACTGCTGGGATGACTGGTGTGAGCTACATCACCTAGCTAAAGCAGACAGTTTAAAAATATATTTAAAAAAAAACTGATGGTTGTGGTACCTCAAACTACCATCCCAGCACAGTGGGAGATCAAGTCAAGAGGATTGCTTGAATACTGGTGTTCCAGACAAGTTTGGGCAAATCGGTGTGATCTCATTTCTATAATAAAATCAAAACATAGGTCAAACATGGTGCCCCACGCCTGTTCCTCCTGCCACTTGGAGGGTGAGATAGAGGGATCCCCTGAGCCATGTATGTTGAGGCTGCACTGGTAATGAGCGTGCATCATTCCACCCTGGGATACACTCTCACAAATAGACTCAGATGAAAAAGAAAGAACAATTGAAAGACTGGGTTGGTTTATGTTTCAGAAAATTGTATCCTAATTCTTTCTGTCTTTATTTATTTTAGCCTGTCTCACTCTGTTTTGCAGCCTTGAGAAGCGTGGCATGATTACGGCCACCACACTCTCAGTTTACTTGGCTCAGGAGATTTTCTCACTCAGTCTTCCCAGTAGTTGAAATATCAGGTTTTGCCTAAACAGAAGGTGAAAATACAGGCAAGCACCACCATGCTCTGGTAGTTCTATCATTTCTTGTAGAGCACAGGTTTTGCCTAGGTGCCAACGCTGGTCTTGGAGCCCTGGAATTAGGCAATCGTCTCCCCTCTGCTGGCCAAAGTGTAGATATGGCAGCAGTGAAACACCTCACCCAGTTGCAGCAGGTCTTTTAAAAATACAAAAAACAAGGGCTGGGTGTGGTGGTTCATGCCTTTCATCCCAGTTCTTTGGGAGGTCAAGGTGACAGGATTGCCTTAGTCTAGGTATTCTAGACCTGTTTGGGCAATTTCGTTAGACTTTGCCGCTAGAATAAAAAAAAAATTTAACCTCGTATGGTGGCGCACACCTGTAGTTCCAACTACTAGAGACTGGAGTGAAGGATCCATGGAGCCCAGTAAGTCAGGTTCCGGAGACCATGAGCTTGCCACTGCATTCCAGCCTGACAACAGAGTGAGAAACTGCCACAGATAAAAAAGAAAGAATGAATGAAAGACTTGGCTGGAATGTATCTAAAACAATTGAATCCTAATTCTCTCATTTTTTTTTTAGCCAGACTCACTCTATTTTGTAATCTTTATTGCAGTGGCAGGATCATGGCCACCACCGCATCCATCTGCTTGGTTCAGGTGATCATTCTGCCTCAGTAGATGCAATTACAGGCTTTGGCCTACACAGTAGGTGGAAATAAAGTCATGGACAACCATGCCTGCTGAGTTGTATCATATATTGTTGAGCACAGGTCTAGCTTAGTTGCTAAGGTTGGTCTGAAAGCCCTAGGCTCAGGCAATCTTCTCACAACTTCTTGCAAACCTGAAAGGATCATAGCCGTGAAACACCTCACCCAGTTAAAGCATACATTTTAAAAATTAAAAAAAGGGATGGGCATTGTGACTCATGACTGTCATCCCCAGATTTGGGTAGGCCGATCTAACAGGATTACCTTGAGTACAGATGTTCAAGATCTGTTTGGGCAATTTGCTTACACTCTCTACAACAAAAATCAAAATATTAGCTGGGCATAGAGGCACATGCCTGTAGTTCCAGCTATTTGGAGGTGGAGGTAGAAGGATTCCTTGAGCCCAGTAGGTCTAGTTTTCTGTGGCCTTGAGTGTGCCACTGCATGCCAGCATGGGAAAATGAAGGAAAACATGATTGAGAAAAAAAAAAAAATAAAGACTTGGCTGGAATTTTCATGAAAAAATTGAATGATGATTGTTGTACTTTATTTACTTTTTCTGCAGTTTCACTCTGTTCCCCAGCTGGAGAGCGGTGCCATGCTCATGGCCAAGAAGCCACGGTTTACTTGGCTCAAGCGATCCTTCAGCCTCAATCTTTCCAGTAGCTGGAATTTCAGGCTTTGGCCTATACAGTAGGTGGAAATAAAGTCATGGACCACCATGCCCGGAGAGTTGTATCATATATTGTAGAGCAACAGGTCTTGCCTAGTTGCCAAGGGTGGTCTGGAAGCCCTGGGCTCAGGCAATCCTCTCGCCTCGGCTTGCCAAAGTGAAGGGTGACAGCTGTGAAACACCTCACTCAGTTGAAGCAGACATTTATAAGATTAAACTAAAGGTCTGGATGTCGGTAGCTTATGCCTGTCATCCCCAGACTTCTGGAAGCCAATGTAACAGGATTACTGGAGTACAGGACTTCGAGACCTGTTTGGGCAATTTGGTTAGACTCTCCACAATAAAACTCAAAATGTTAGCTGGGCATGGAGGCACATGCTTGTAGTTCCAGTGATTTGTTAGTGGAGCCGTTAAGATTCCCTGAGACTAATAGGTAAAGTACACTGTGGTCTTGAGTGTGCCACTGCATTCCAGCCTGGGAAGACGAAGGAAAAATTGACTCAGAAAAAAAAGAAAGAAAGACTTGGCTGGAATTTACATGAAAAAATAGAATCCTGATTGTGTATTTAATATATTTTTTCTCCAGTTTCACTTTGTTCCCTAGCTGGAGAGCGATGCCTTGCACATGGTCACAGCAGCCTCAGTCTGCTTGGCTCAAGTGGTCCTTCAGCCTCATCTTCCAATAGCTGTAACTACAGGCTATAGCCTAGAAAGTAGCTGGTAATACAGGCAAGCAGCACCCTGCCCAACCAGTAGTTTGTTGTAGAAGAGAGGTCTTGCCTAGGTGCCTAGGCTGGTCTCGAGTCCTGGCTAAGGCAATCCTCTCAACTCTGCTTGCCAACGTGAAGGGTGAGAGCAGTGATACACCTCACCCAGTTGAAGCGGACATTTTAAAAATAAAAAAAAGTTTTGGGTGTGGTAACCCATGCCTGTCATCCCCAGACTTACGAAAGCCACTGTAACAGAATTACTGAAGTACAGGTCTTCGAGACCTACTTGGGCAATTAGGTTAAACTCTCTGCAATCAAAATAAAAATCTTAGCTGGGCATGGAGCCACAGGCTTGTTGTTCCAGCTATTTGGAGGTAGGGCTGGAAAAATTCCCTGGGCCTAGTAGGTTGAGTATATTGTGGTCTTGAGTGTGCCACCGCATTCCAGCCAGTGAAAATGAAGGAAAAACCAACTGAGAAAAAGAAAAAAGAAGACTTGATTGGAATTTACATGAAAAAATTGAATGCTGATTGTATTTTATTTACTTTTTCTCCAGTTTAACTCAGTTGCCCAGCTCAAGAACGGTGCCATGCTCATGGCAAAAGCAGCCTCAGTTTGCTTGGCTCAAGCGATCCTTCTTCCTCAATCTGCCCAGTAGCTGGAACTACAGGCTTTGGACTACACAGTAGGTGGAAATAAAGTCATGTACCACCATGCCAGGCGAGTTGTATCATATATTGTAGAGCACAGGTCCTTCCTAGTTGCCAAGGGTGGTCTGGAAGCCCTAGGCTCAGGCAATACTCTCACCTCTGTTTGCCAACATGAAGGGTGACAGCCGTGAAACACCTCACCTGGTTGAAGCAGACATTTTAAAAATTAAGAAAAGGACTGGACGTGATAGCTCATGCCTGTCATCCCCAGACTTCCGGAGGCCAATGTAACAGGATTACAAGAGTACAGGTCTTCATGACCTGTTTGGGCAATTTGGTTAGACAGTCTACACTAAAAATCAAAATTTTAGCTGGACATGGAGCCACATGCTTGTACTTCCAGCTATTTGGAGTGGGAGACGGAAGGATAACCTGAGCCTAGTAGGTTGAGTAAACTGTGGCCTTTAGTGCACCACTGCATTCCAGTCTGGGAAAATGAAGGAAAAACCGACTCAGAAAAAAAAAAAAAGACTTGACTGGAATTTACATGAAAAAATTGAATCCTGATTGTGCATTTAATTTATTTTCTCTCCAATTTCACTCTATTCCCCAGATGGAGAGTGGTGCCATGCACATAACCATAGCAGCCTCGGTCTGCTTGGTTCAAGTAATCCTTCAGCCTCATCTTCCCAGTAGCTGGAACTACAGGTTATAGCCTAGAAAGTAGCTGGTAATACAGGCAAAGCAGCACTATTCCTGACTGTTAGTTTTGTTGTAGAACAGAGGTCTTGCATAGGTACCAGGCTGGTCTCGAGCCCTGGCTAAGGCAGTCCTCTCATTCTGCCTGCCAAACCGCTGGGATGACTGGTGTGAGCTACAACACCTAGTTACAGCAGACACTTTAAAAATATATTTTTTAAAAAACAGACGGTCGCAGTGTCTCAAACTGCCATCCCAGCACTGTGGGAGGCCAAGTTAAGAGAATTGCTTGAATCCAGGTGTTCCAGACAAGTTTGGGCAAATCGATGTGGTCTCATTTCTATAATAAAATCAAAACATAGATCACTCATGGTGGCTCACACCTGTTCCGCCTGCCACTTGGAGTGTGAGGTAGAGGGATTCCTTGAGCCATGTAGTCCAGGCTGCAGTGGCAATGAGCATGCAACGTCATTCCACCCTGGGCAACACTGTGACAAATCGACTCAGATAAAAAAGAAAGAACAAATGAAAGACTGGATTGGTTTATATTTCAGAAAATTGTATCCTAATTCTTTCTGTCTTTATTTATTTTAGCCTGTCTCACTCTGTTTTGCACCCTTGAGAAGCATGGCATGCTTATAGTCATCGCAGCCTCAGTCTACTAGGCTCAGGAGATTTTTCTCACTCAGTCTTCCCAGTAGCAGAAACATCAGGCTTTTGCCTAAACAGAAGATGAGAATACAGGCAAGTACCACCATGCCCTGCTAGTTCTATTATTTCTTGTAGAACACAAGTCTTCCCTAGGTTCCAATGCTGGTCTCAGAGCCCAGGGCTTAGGCAAACCTCTCCCCTCTTCTGGTCAAAGTGTAGGTATGGCAACAGTGAAATACCTCACCCAGTTGCTGCAGACATTATACAAATACCAAAAAAAAGGGCTGGGTGTGGTGGCTCATGCCTGTCATCCCAGTTCTTTGGGATGTCAAGGTGAGAGGATCACCAGAGTCCATGTATTTAAGAACTGTTTGGAGCCGGGCTCGGTGGCTCAGCCTGTAATCCCGCGCCTTTGGGAAGCTGAGGTGAGTGGATTGCCTGAGCCCGCGGGTTCGAGACCCGCCTGGGCAGTGAGACCTCATCTCTACAATAAATCAAAAAATCAGCCGGGCAAGGTAGCGCGTGCCTGTAATTCCGGCTACTTGGAAGGCTGAGGCGGAAGGATCGCCGGAGCCCAGCAGGTTGAGGCTGCGGTGGCCGGGAGCAGCCACTGCACTCCAGTCTGGGCGACAGAGTGAGACTCCAACTCAAAAAAAAAAAAAGAGAGAGAACTGTTTGGGCAATTTGGTTAGACTTCCTACTAGAATAAAAAAAAATATTTTAGCCTGGCATGGTGCCGTACACCTGTAGTTCCAACTAGTAGAGACTGGAGAGAAGGATCCATGGTGCCCAGTAGACCCATTTTGCAGAGGCCATGAGCTTGCCACTGCATTCCAGCCTGAAAACAGAGTGAGAAACAGTCTCAGAAAAAAAAGAGAGAATGAATGAAAGACTTGGCTATAATGTATCTAAAACAATTGAATCCTAATTCTCTAATTTGTTTTTTAGCCAGTCTCACTCCATTTTGTAGACTTGAGTGCAGTGGCAGTCTCATGGCCACCGCCACCTCGGTCTGGTTGGCTCAGGTGATTATTCTGCCACAGTCGTCCCAGTAGCTGCAACTATAGGCTTTGGCCTACAAAGTAGGTGGAAATAAAGTCATGCACCACCATGCCCATCGAGTTGTATCACTTTTTGTAGTGCACAGGTCTTGTCTAGTTGCTAAAGCTAGTCAGGAAGCCCAAAGCTCAGGCAATCTTCCCACCACTTCTTGGAAATGTGAACAGGATGACAGCTGTGAAACACCTCACCCAGTTGAAGCAAACATTTTGAAAATAAAAACTAGGGATGGGCGTGGTGGCTCATGCCTGTCATCCCCGGAACTAGGGAGGCCGACGTAACAGGATTACCTGAGTACACAACTTCGAGACTTGTTTGGGATATTTGCTTAGACTCTCTAAAATAAAGATCAAAATATTAGCTGGGCATGGAGGCACATGCTTGTATTTCCAGCTATTTGGAGGTGGAGCCGGAAGGATTGCCTGAGCCCAGTAGGTCGAGTATACTGTGACCTTGAATGTGCCTCTGCATTCCACCATGGGAAAATGAAGGAAAAGCTGACTGAGAAAAAAAAAAGAAAGACTTGACTGAAATTTATATGAAAAAATTGAATGCTGATTGTGTGTTTTATTTACTTTTTCTCCAGTTTCACTCTGTTCCCCAGCTGGAGAGCCGTGCCATGCTCATGCCCAAAACACCCTCAGTTTGCTTGGCTCAAGCCGTCATTTTGCCTCAATCTTCCCAGCAGCTGGAACTACAGGCTTTGGACTCCATAGTAGGTGGAAATAAGTCATGTACCACCATGCCCGGTGAGTTGTATCATATATTGTAGAGCACAGGTCTTGCCTAGTTGCCAAGGGTAGTGTGGAAGTCCTAGGATCAGGCAATCCTCTCGCCTCTGCTTGCCAATGTTAAGGGTGACAGTTGTGAAACACATACCCAGTTGAAGCAGACATTTTCACAATTAAAAAAAAGGGGTAGGCATGGTAGCTCATGCTGGTCATCCCCAGACTTAGGGAGGCTGATGTAACAGGATTACCAGAGTACTGGTTTTGAGACCTGATTGGACAACTTGGTTAGACACTCTACAATCAAAACCAAAACGTTAGCTGGGCATGAAGGCACATGCTTGTACTTCCAGCTATTTGGAGGTGGAGCCGGAAGGATTCCTTGAGCCTAATAAGTCAAGTACACTGTGGCCTTGGGTGGGACACTTCTTTCCAACCTGGGATAAAGAAGGAAAAACTGACTCAGAAAAAAAAAAGAAAGACTTGGGTGGAAATTACATTAAAAAATTGAATACTGATTGCATACTTAATATATTATGTCTCCAGTTTTGCTCTAGTCCCCGGTTGGTGAGCGGTGCCATGCTCATGATCACAGCAGCTTCATTCTTCTTGGTTCAAGCGATCCTTCTGCCTCATCTTCCCAGTAGCTGTAACTACAGTTTAAAGCCTAGAAAGTAGCTGGTAATACAGACAAGCAGTACCATGCCCGACTATTAGTTTTGTTGTAGAACAGAGGTCTTGCCTAGTAACCCAGGCTGGTCTTGAGCCCTGGCTAAGGCAATCCTCTCAAATCTGCCTGCCAAACTGCTGGGATGAGTGGTGTGAGCAACATCTCCTAGTTAATACAGACACTTTAAAATATATATTTTTTAAAAAGATGGATGTGGTTGCTCAAACTGCCATTCTAGCACTGATGAAGTCCAAGTTAAGAGGAATGCTTCAATCCAGGTGTTGGAGACAAGTTTGGGTAAATCGGTGTGATCTTATTTCTATAATAAAATCAAAACATAAATCATGCATGGTGGCTCATGCCTCTTCCACCTGCTACTTGGAGTGTGAGATAGCGGGATCCCCTGAGGTCTGTAGGTTGAGGCTCCAGTGGCAATGAGTGTGCAAGGTCATTCCACCCTGGGAAACACTGTGACAAATCGACTCAGGAAAAAAAGAAAGAACAAAGGAAAGACTGGGTTGATTTATATTTCAGAAAACTGTATCCTAATTCTTTCTGTCTTTATATTAATTTTAGCCTGTCTCACTCTACATTGCAGCCTTGATAAGCGTGGTATGCTTACAGTCACCGCAGCCTCATCCTACATGGCTCAGGTGATTTTTCCCAGTAGCTGAAACATCAGGCTTTGGCCTAAACTGAAGGCGAAAATACAGGCAAGCACCACCATGCCCTGGTAATTCTATTATTTCTTGTAGAAAACAGGTCTTGCCTAGGTGCCAACGCTGGTCTAGGAGCCCTGGGCTTACGCAATCCTCTCGCCTCTGCTGGCCAAAGTGTAGTGACGTCAGGGTTGAAGCACCTCATCCAGTAGCAGCAGATATTATAAAAATACAAAAAATAAGGACTGGGTGTGGTGGCTCTTGCCTGTCATCCCAGTTCTTTGGGAGGCCAAGGTGATAGGATTCCCTGAGTCTAGGTATTCGAGACCTGTTTGGGCAATTTGGTTAGACCTTACAGCTAGAATAAAGAAAAAAATTGCAGCATGGCATGGTGGCATACACCTGTAGTTCCAACTAGTAGAGACTGGAGAGAAGGATCCATGGTGCTCAGTAGGTCCAGTTTGCGGAGGCCGTGAGCTTGCCACTGCATTCCAGCCTGAAAACAGAGTGAGAAAGTGCCTCAGAAAAAAAAGAAAGAATGAATGAAAGACTTGACTGGAATGTATTTAAAACAATTGAAATCTAATTTTCTAATTTGTTTTTTAGCCAGTCTCACTCCATTTTGTAGACTTGAGAACAGTGGCAGGGTCATGGCCATCGCTGCCTTGTTCTGCTTGGCTCAGGTGATCATTCTGCCTCAGTGGTCCCAGCAGCTGCAACTACAGGCTTTGGCCTACAAAGTAGATGGAAATAAAGACATATACCATGATGCCCGGTGAGTTGAATCATTTCTTGTAGAGAGCAGGTCTTGCCTGTCACTGAGGCTGGTCTGGAAGCTCTAGGCTCAGGCAATTCTCTCGCCACTGCTTGAAAATGTGAAGGAATGACAGCCGTGAAACACCTCACCCAGTGGAAGCAGATATTTTAAAAATAAAAAATAGGGATGGGTATGGTGGCTCATGCCTGTCATCACCGAAATTGAGGAGGCCGATGTAACAGGATTACCTGAATACAGGTCTTCGAGACATGTTTGGACAATTTGCTTAGACTCTTTACAATAAAAATCAAAATGTTAGCTGGGCATGGAGGCACATGCTTGTATTTCCAGCTATTTGGAGGTGGAGCGGGAAGGATTCCCCAAGTCCAGTAGGTTGAGTATACTGTGGCCTTGAGTGTGCCTCTGTATTCTAGCATGGGAAAATGAAGGAAAACCCAACTGATAGAAAAGAAAAAGAAAGACTTGGCTGGAATTTACATGAAAAAATTGAATGCTGATTGTGTATTTTATTTACTTTTTCTCCAGTTTCACTCTGTTCCCCAGCTGGAGAGCAATGTCATGCTCATGGCCAAAGCAGCCCCAGTTTGCTTGACTCAAGCTATCCTTCTGCCTGAATCTTCCCAGTAGCTGGAACTACAGGCTTTGGCCTACACAGTAGGTGGAAATAAAGTCATGTACCACCATGCCCTGCGAGTTGTATCATATATTGTAGAGAACAGGTCTTGCCTAGTTGCCAAGGGTGATCTGAAGCCTTAGTCTCAGCCAATCCCCTCACCTCTGCTTGCCAGCGTGAAGGTTGACAACTGTGAAACATCTCACCCAGTTGAAGCAGACATTGTAAAAATTTTTTAAAAGGTGTGGGCGTGGTAGCTCATGCTTGTCATCCCCGGAATTAGGGAGGCCGATATAACAGGATTACCAGAGCACAGGCCTTCGAGACCAGTTTGGACAATTTGGTTAGACTCTCCACAATAAAACTCAAAATGTTAGCTGGGAATGGAAACACATGCTTGTCGTTCCAGCTGTTTGGAGGTGGAGGCAGAAGGATTCCCTGAGTCTAGAAGGTCGAGTACACTGTGGCCTTGAGTGTGCCACTGTATTCCAGATTGGGAAAACGAAGGAAAAACTAACTCAGAAAAAAAAAGAGAAAGATTGGCTAGAATTTATATGAAAAAATTGAATCCTGGTTGTGTATTTAATTTATTTTTTCTCCAGTGTCACTCTGTTCACTAACTGGAGAGTAGTGCCATGCTCATAGCCACAGCAGCCTCGGTCTGCTTTGCTCATGCAATCCTTCTGCCACATCTAGCCAGTAACTGGAACTACAGGCTATAGCCTAGAAAGTAACTGGTAACACAGGCAAGCAGCACCATGCCCGACTAGTAGTTTTGTTGTAGAGCAGAGGTCTTGCCCAGGTACGCAGGCTGGTCTCGAGCCATGGCTAAGGCAATCCTCTCAACTCTGCTTGCCAATGTGAAGGGTGACAGCCGTGAAACACCTCACCCAGTTGAAGCAGACATTTTAAAAATTAAAAAAAAAAAAAAACGGTTGGGCATGGCAGCTCGTGCCTGTCATTCCCATATTAGGGAGGCCGATGTAACAGTATTACCAGACACAGGTCTTCGAGACGTGTTTGGGCAATTTGTTTACACTCTCTACAAAAAAATCAAAATTTTAACTGGGCATGGAGGCACATGCTTATAGTTCCAGCTATTTGGAGGTAGAGCTGGAAGGCCCTGAGCCTAGTAGGTTTAGTACACTGTGGCCTTGATTGTGCCACTGCAATCCAGTCTGGGAAAATGAAGGAAAAACTGACTCAGAAAAAAAAAAAGGAAAACTTGACTAGAATTTGCATGAAAAAATTAAATCCAGGTAGTGTAGTTAAAGTATTTTTCCTCCATTTTCACTCTGTTCGCCAGCTGTACAGCGACACCATGCTCAAGGAAACAGCAGCCTCGGTCTGCTTGGCTCAAGCAACCCTTCTGCCTCATCTTTCCAGTAGCTGGAACTACAGGCTATAGCCTAGAAAGTAGCTGGTAAGCAAGCAGCACCATGCCCGACTAGTAGTTTTGTTGTAGAACGGAGGTCTTGCCTACGTACGCAGGCTGGTCTCGAACCCAGGCTAAGGCATTCTTCTCAACTCTGCCTGCCAAACTGCTGGGATGACTGGTGTGAGCTACATTACCTAGGTAAAGCAGACTCTTTAAATGTATATTTTTTAAAAACAAACGGTTTTAGTAGCTCAAACTGCCATCCCAGCACTGTGGGAGGCCAAGTTAAGAGGATTGCTTGAATACAGGTGTTCCAGACAAGTTTGGGCAAATTGGTGTGATCTCATTTCTATAATGAAATCAAAATGTAGATGACACATGGTGGCTCACGCCTGTTCTTCCTGCCACTTGGAGTGTGAGATAGAGGGATCCCCGAGTTGTGTAGGTCGAGGCTGCAGTAGCAATGAGCATGCTACACCGTTCCATCCTGTGACCAATCGACTCAGTTAAAAAAGAAAGAACAAATGAAATGGGTTGGTTTATATTTCAGAAAACTATATACTAATTTTTTATGTCTTTATTTATTTTAGCCTGTCTCACTCTGTTTTGCAGTCTTGAGAAGCATGGCATGCTTACGGTCACCACACTCTCAGTCTATTTGGCTCAGCAGATTTTTCTCACTCGGTCTTCCCAGTAACTGAAATGTCAGGTTTTGGCCGAAACAGACAAGCACCACCATGCCCTACAAGTTCCATTATTTCTTGTAGAGCATAGGTCTTGCCTAGGTGCCAACACTGGTCTCAGAGCCCTGGACTTAGGCAATCCTCTCGCCTCTGCTGGACAAAGTGTAAGGATGGCACCCATGAAACACCTCACCCAGAGGCAGCAGAAATTGTAAAAAAAAAACAAACAAGGGCTGTGTGTGGTGGCTCAGACCTGTCATCCCAGTTATTTGGGAGTCCAAGTTGACATGATTACCAGAGTTTTGGTATTCGAGACCTGTTTGGGAAATTTGGTTAGACCTCGCCGCGAGAATAAAAAAAAAAAACATTAGCCTGGCATGGTGGTGCACACCTGTAGTTCCAACTACTAGAGACTGGAGAGAAGGATCCATGGAGCCCAGTAAGTCCAGGTTGCAGAAGCCATGAACTTGCCACTGCATTCCAGCCTGAAAACAGAGTGAGAAACTGCCTCAGATGAAAAACAAAGAATGAATAAAAGACTGACTGGAATGTATTTAAAACAATTGAATTCTAATTCTCTGATTTTTGAGGGGCCAGTCTCACTCTATTTTGTAGACTTGAGAGCAATGGCAGGCTCATGGCCACCGCCACCTCGGACTGCTTGGCTCAGGTGGTCATTCGCGTCAGTCGTCCCAGTAGCTGCAATGCCAGACTTTGGCCTACAAAGGAGGTGGAAATAAAGTCATGCACCACCAGGACCAGCGAATAGTATCATTTCTTGTAGAGAACAGGTATTGCCTAGTTGCTGAGGCTTGTCTGGAAGTCCTAGGCTCAGGCATTGCTCTCGCCACTGCTTGCAAAAGTGAAGGGATGACAGCTGTGAAACACCTAACCCAGTTGATGCAGACATTTTAAAAATAAAAAATAGGGATGGGCATGGTGGCTCATCCCTTTAATCCCCGGACCTGGGGAGACCATTGTAACAGGACATCCTGAGTTCAGATCTTCAAGACCTGTTTGGGCAATTTGCTTCGACTCTCTTCAATAAAAATCAAAATATTAGCTGGGAATAGAGGAACATGCTTGTAGTTCCAGCTATTTGGAGGTGGAGCCAGAAGAATTTCTGAGACCAGTAGGTCGAGTATAGTGGCCTTGAGTGTGCCACTGCATTCCAGCGTGGGAAAAGGAAGGAAAACCCAAGTGAGGGAAAAAAAAAAGAAAGAAAGACTTGGCTGGGATTTACATGAAAAAATTGAATGATGATTGCGTATTTAATTTATTTTGTTTCCAGTTTCACTCCGTTCCCCAGATGGAGAGCGGTGCCATGCTCATGGCCAAAGAAGCCTCAGTTTGTTTGGTTCAAGTGATCCTTCTGCCTCAGTCTTCCCAGTAGCTGGAACTAAAGGCTTTGGCCTACACAATAGGTGGAAATAAAGTCATGTACCACCATGCCCGGTGAGTTGTATTATGTATTGTAGAGCACAGGTCCTGCCTAGTTGCCGAGGGTGGTCTGGATACTCTAGGTTCAGGCAATACTCTCGCCTCTGCTTATCAATGTGAAGGGTGACAGCCGCGAAACACCTCACCCAGTTGATGCAGACATTTTAAAAATAAAAGATAGGGATGGCCGTGGTAGCTCATGCCTGTCATCCCCAGACTTCTGGAGGCCGATGTAACAGGATTACCAGAGTACAGTTCTTGAAGACCTGTTGGGGCAATTTGGTTAGACACTGTATAATAAAAATCAAAATGCTAGCTGGGCATGGAGGCACATGCTTATAATTCCAGCTATTTGGAGGTGGAGCTGGAAGGATTCCCTGAGCCTAGTAGGACGAGTATACTGTGGCCTTTAGTATACCCTGCATTCCAGTCTGGGAAAATGAAGGAAAAACCGACACAGAAATAAAAAAAGAAAAGAATGACTTGGCTAGAATGTACATAAAAAATTGAATACTGATTGTGTATTTAATTAATTTTTTCTCCAGTATTACTCTGTTCCCCAGCTCTCTCCATTTTGTAGATTGAGAGCAGTGGCAGGCTTATGGCTTATGGCAATCGCCAACTCGGTCTGCTTGGCTCAGGTGATCATTCAGTCTCAGTCATCCCAGTAGCTGCAACTACAATCTTTGACCTACAAAGTAGGTGGAAATAAAGTCATATACAACCATGCCCAGTGACTTGTATCATTTCTTGTAGAGCACAGGTCTTGCCTAGTTGCTAAGGCTGGTTTGAAAGCCCTAGACTCAGACAAAACTCTCACCACTGCTTGCAAATGTGAAGGGATGACAGCCGTGAAACACCTCACCCAGTTGAAGCAGACAGTTTAATAATAAAAAAATAGGGATGGGCATGGTGGCTTATGCCTGTCATCCCCGGACTTGGGGAGGCCAATGAAACAGGATTACCTGAGTACAGGACTTCGAGACCTGTTTGGGTCATTTGCTTAGACTCTCTACAATAAAAATCAAAATATAAGCTAGGCATTGAGGCACATGCTTCTAGTTCCAGCTATTTGGAGGTGGAGCCGGAAGAATTCCCTGAGCCTAGTACGTCAAGTACACTGTGGCCTTGGGTGTGCCACTGCATTCCATCCTGGGAAAATGAAGGAAAAACCAACTCAAAAAATAAATAAATAAAGTTGGCTGGAATTTACATGAAAAATTGAATCCTGATTGTGTATTTAATTTATTTTTTCTCCAGTTTCACTCTGTTCCCCATCTTGAGAGCGGTGCCATGCTCATGGCCACAGCAGCTTCAGTCTGTTTGGCTCAAGCAATTCTTCTGCCTCATCTTCCCAGTAGCTAGAACTACAGGCTATAGCTCAGAAAGTAGCTGGTAATACAGGTAAGCAGCACCATGCTTGAATAGTAGTTTTGTTGCAGAACACAGGTCTTTCCTAGGTACCCATGATGGTCTCAAACCCTGGGTAAGGCAATCCTCTCAACTCTGCCTGCCAAACTGCTGGGATGACTGGTGTGAGCTACATCACCTAGTTAAAGCACACACTTTAAAAATATTTTTTTAAAAAACACAGATGGTTGCAGTAGCTCAAACTGCCATCCCAGCGCTCTGGAAGGCCAAATTAAGAGGATTGCTTGAATCCAGATGTTCCAGACATGTTTGGGTAATTCAGTGTGATCTCAATTCTATAATAATATCAAAACATAGATCATGCATGGTGGCTCACGCCTGTTCCTCCTGCTACTTGGAGTGTGATATTGTGGGTCCCCTGAACCCCATAGGTCGAGGCTCTGGTAGAAATGAGAGTGTGACATCATTCTACTCTGGGCGACACTGTGACAAATCGACTCAGATAAAATGAAATAACAAATGAAAGACTGGGTTGGATTATATTTCAGAAAACTGTACCCTAATTCTTTCTGTCTTTATTTATTTTATCCTGTCTCATTCTGTTTTGAAGCCTTGAGAAGTGTGGCATGGTTACGGCCACCACAGCCTCAGTCTGTGATTGGCTCAGGTGATTTTTCCCAGTAGCTGAAATGTCAGACTTTGGCCTAAACTGAAGGTGAAATACAGGCAAGCACCACGATGCCCTGCTAGTTCTATTATTTTTTGTAGAGCACGGGCCTTGCCAAGTTCGCAATGCTGGTCTCAAATCCCTGGGCTTAGGCAATCCTCTCGACTCTTCTGGTCAAAGTGTAGGAATGGCAGCCATGAAACACCTCACCCAGTTGCAGCAGACTACCTGAGCCTGCAGGTTCGAGACCCGCCTGGGCAGCGAGACCTCATCTCTACAGTAAATAAAAAAATCAGCCAGGCGTGGTAGCGCATGCCTGTAATTCCGGCTACTTGGAAGGCTGAGGCGGAAGGATCGCAAGAGCCCAGCAGGTCGAGGCTGCGGTGGCCGGGAATGGCCACTGCACTCCAGTCTGGGCGACAGAGTGAGACTCCAACTCAAAAAAAAAAAAATTGGTTGGGAGTGGTAGCCCATGTCTGTCATTCCCAGACATAGGGAGGCAATGTAACAGTATAACAGTATTACCGGAGTACAAGTCTTTGAGACCTGTTTGGTCAGCTAGGTTAGACACTCTACAATAAAAATCAAAATCTTAGTTGGGCATGGAGGCACAGGCTTTTAGTTCCAGCTATTTGGAGATTGGGTTGGAAGGATTCCCTAAGCCTAGTAGGTCAAGTACACTGTGGCCCTGAGTGTTCCACTGCATTCCAGCCTGAGAAAACGAAGGAAAAACCGACACCGAAAATGAAAAGAAAGACTTGACTGGAATTTACATGGAAAAATGAATCCTGGTTGTGTATTTTATTTTTTCTCCATTTTCACTCTGTTCCCCGACTGGAAAGTGATGCCATGCTCATGAAAACAGCAGCCTCAGTCTGCTGACTCGAGTGATCCTTCGGCCTCATCTTTCCAGTAGCTGGAACTACAGGCTATAGCCTATAAAGTAGCTGGTAATATAGGCAAGCAGCACCGTGCCTGACTAATAGTTTTGTTGTAGAACAGAGGTCTTGCCTAGGTATGCGGGCTGGTCTCGAGCCCCGACTAAGACAATCCTCTCATTCTGCCTAACAAACTGCTGGGATGATTGGTGTGAGCTACATCACCTATTTAAAGCAGACACTTAAAAAATATATTTTTTAAAAAAACAGATGGTTGCGGTAGCTGAAACTGCCATCCCAGCCCTGTGGGAGGCCAAGTTAAGAGGACTG
This sequence comes from Cephalopachus bancanus, assembly GCA_027257055.1. NCBI lineage: Eukaryota > Metazoa > Chordata > Mammalia > Primates > Tarsiidae > Cephalopachus > Cephalopachus bancanus. The sequence goes on from JAPVLO010001180.1 coordinate 33,977, forward strand.
CTTGAATCCAGGTGTTCCACACAAATTTGGGAAAATCGGTGTGATCTCATTTCTATAATAAAATCAAAACATAGATCACACATGGTGTCTCATGCCTGTTCCTCCTGCCACTTGGAGGGTGAGATAGAGGGATCCCCTGATCCCTGTAGGTTGATGCTGCGATGGCAATGAACATGCAACGTCATTCCCCCCTAGGAAACACTCTCACAAATTGACTCGGATAAAAAAGAAAGAAAAAATGAAAGACTGGGTCGGTTTATATTTCAGAAAACTGTATCCTAATTCTTTCTGTCATATTTATTTTAGCCTGTCTCACTCTGTTTTGCAGGCTTGAGAAGTGTGACATGCTTGAGCCGCAACTTCAGTGTACTTGGTTCAGGAGATTTTTATCACTCAGGCTTCCAAGTAGCTGAAATGTCAAACTTTGGCTTAAACCTAAGGTGAAAATACAGGCAAACACCACCATACCCTGCTAGTTCTATTATTTCTTGTACAGCACAGGTCTTGCCTAGGTGCCAACTCTGGTCTCGGAGCCCTGTGCTTAAGCAATCCTCTCCCCTATGCTGGCTAAACTGTAGGTATGGCAGTAGTGAAACACCTCATCCAGTTGCAGCAGACCTTATAAAAATACAAAAAAACCATGGCTGGGTGTGGTGGCTCATGTCTGTCATCCCAGTACTTTGGGAGGCAGAGGTGACAGGATTACCTGAGTCTAGGTGTTCGACCTGTTTGGGCAATTTGGTTAGACCTCACTTCTAGAATTAAAAAAAAAATAGCATGGCATGGTGGCGTATACCACTAGTTCCAACTACTAGATACTGGAGAGAAGGATCCATGGAGCCCAATAGGTCCAGGTTGTGGAGCCCATGAGCTTGCCACTGCATTCCAGCCTGACAACAAAGTGAAAAACTGCCTCAGATAAAAAAGAAAGAATGAATGAAAGACTCGGCCAAAATGTATTTAAAACAATTGAATCCTAATTCTCTGGGTTTTTTTTAGCCAGTCTCACCCTACTTTGCAATCTTGAGAGCAGTGGCAGGCTCATGACCACCGCCGCCTCAGTTTGCTAGGTTCAGGTGATCATTCTGCCTCAGTAGCTGCAATTACAGGCTTTGGCCTCCACAGTAGGTGGAAATAAAGTCATGGACCACCATGTCCGGTGAGTTGTATCATATATTGAAAAGCACAGGTCTTGCCTAGTTGCCAAGGATGGTCTGGAAGCCCAAGGCTCAGGCAATCCTCTCGCCTCTGCTTGGCAATGTGAAGGGTGACATCTGTGAAACACCTAACCCAGTTGAAGACGACATTTTAAAAATAAAAAAAGGGCCAGAGGTGGTAGCGCATGTTTGTCATCCCCAGACTTAGGGAGGCCGATGTAACAGGATTACGGGAGTACGGGTCTTTGTGACCTGTTTGGGCAATTTGGTTAGACACTCTACACTAAAAATAAAAATGTTAGCTGGGCATGGAGGCATATGCTTGTACTTCCAGCTATTTGGAGTTGGAGCCGGAAGGATTCCCTGAGCCTAGAAGGTCTAGTACACTGTGACCTTTAGTGTGCCACTCCAATCCAGTCAGGGAAAACTAAGGAAAAACCGATTCAGAAAAAAAAAGAAAGACTTGGCTGGTATTTACATGAAAAAATTGAATGCTGATTGTGCATTCAATTTATTTTTGCTCCAATTTCACTCTGTTCCCCAGATGGAGAGCAGTGCCAGGCTCATAGCCACAGCAGCCTCGGTCTGCTTGGCTTAAGCGATCCTTCAGGCTCATTTTCCTGGTAGCTGGAACTACAGGCTATAGCCTAGAAAGTAGGTGGTAATACAGGCAAGCAGCACCATGCCTGACTTGTAGTTGTATTGTAGAATAGAGGTCTTGACTGCGAACCCAGACTGGTCTTGATCCCTTGCTAAGGTAATCCTCACAACTCTGCCTGACAAACTGCTGGGATGACTGGTGTTAGCTACATCACCTAGTTAAAGCAGACACTTTAAATATATATTGTTTAAAAAACAGTTGCGGTAACTCAAACTGCCATCCCATCACTGTGGGAGGCCAAGATAATAGGGTTGCTTGCTTCCAGGTGTTCGAGTCAAGTTTGGGCAATTCGATGTGATCTCATTTCTATAATAAAATCAAAACATAGATCACACATGGTGGCTCATGCCTGTTCCTCCTGCCACTTGGAGTGGGAGATACAGGGATCCCCTGAACCCTGTAGGTTGAGGCTGCGGTGGCAACGAGCGTGCGACGTCATTCCACCCTGGGCAGCACTGTGGCAAATCATCTCAGATAAAAAAGAAAGAACAAATGAAAGACTGGGATGGTTTATATTTCAGAAATTTGTATCCTAATTCTTTCTGTCTTTATTTGTTTTAGCCTATATCACTCTGTTTTGCACCCTTGAGAAGCATGGCATACTTACGGCCACCACAACCTCAGTCTACTAGGCTCAGGAGATTTTTCTCACTCAGTCTTCCCAGTAGCAGAAACGTCAGACTTTTGCCTAAACAGAAGGTGAAAATACAGGCAAGTACCACCATGACCTGCTAGTTCTATTATTTATTGTAGAGCGCAAGTCTTGCCTAGGTGCCAACGCTGGTCTCAGAGCCCCTGGCTTAGGCAAACCTCACGCTGGCCAAAGTGTAGGGATGGCAACCATGAAACACCTCATCCAGTTGCAGCAGACATTACAAAAATACAAGAAACAAAAGCTGGGTGTTGGTGGCTCATGCCTGTCATCCCAGTTCTTTGGGAGGCCAAGGTGACAGGATCACCAGAGTCTAGGTATTTAAGACATGTTTGGGCAATTTGGTGAGACCTCGCTGCTAAAATTAAAAAAAAATTTAACCTGCCATGGTGGCATACACCTGTAATTCCAACTACTAGAGACTGGAGAGAAAAATCCATGGAGTTCAGTAGGTCCAGTATGCGGATAAATGAGCTTGCCACTGCATTCCAGCCTGACAACAGAGTGAGAAAATACCCCAGGAAAAAAAGAAATAATGTATGAAAGATTTGGCTGGATTGTATTTAAAACAACTGAATCCTAATTCTCTAATTTGTTTTTTAGCCAGTCTCACTCCATTTTTGTAGATTTGAGAACAGTGGCATGCTCATGGCTACCGCCGCCTCATTTTGCTTGGCTCGGGTGATCATTCTGACTCAGTGGTCCCAGTAGCCACAACTAAAGGCTTTGGCCTACAAAGTAGGTGGAAATAAAGTCATGCACCATGATGCCCATCGAGTTGTATCAATTCTTGTAGAGCACAGGTCTTGCCTAGCTGCTAATGCTGGTCTGGAAGCCCTAGGCTCAGGCAATCCTCTCGTCACTTCTTAGAAATATGAAAGGATGACAGCCATGAAACACCTCACCTAATTGAAGCAGACATTTTGAAAATAAAAAATAGGGATTGGCGTGGTGGCTCACACCTGTCATCCCTGGACCCGGGGAGGCCGACGTAACAGGATTACCTGAGTACATGACTTCGAGACCTATTTGGCGTATTTGCTTAGACTCTCTACAATAAAGATCAAAATATTAGATGGGCATGGAGGCACATGCTCATAGTTCCAGCTATTTGGAGGTGGAGCCGGAAGGATTGCCTGAGCCCAGTAGGTCGAGTGTACTGTGGCCTTGAGTGTGCCTCTGCATTCCAGCATGGGAAAATGAAGGAAAACCTGACTGAGAGAAAAAAAAGAAAGACTTGGTTGAAATTTATATGAAAAAAAATTGAATGCTGGTTGTGTATCTTATTTACTTTTGCTCCAGTTTCACTCTGTTCCCCAGCTGGAGAGCAGTGCCATGCTCATGGCCTAAGCAGCCTTGGTTTGCTTGGCTCAAGCCTTAATTCTGCCTGAATCTTTCCAGTAGCTGGAATTACATACAGGCTTTGGCCTCCATAGTAGGTGGACATAAAGTCATGTTCCACCATGCCCGGCGAGTTGTATCATATATTGTTGAGCACAAGTCTTGAGTAGTTGCCAAGGGTGGTATGGAAGCCCTAGGATCAGGCAATCCTTTCACCTCCGCTTGTCAATGTTAAGGGTGACAGTCTTGAAACACATCCAGTTGGAACAGACATTTTCAAAATTTAAAAAAGGGGTGGGTGTTTTAGCTCATGCAGGTCATCCCCAGACTTAGGGAGGCCGATGTAACAGGATTACCAGAGTACTGGTCTTGAGACCTGTTTGGGCAACTTGGTTAGACACTCTACAATAAAAACCAAAATGTTAGCTGGGCATGGAGGCACATGCTTGTACTTTCAGCTATTTGGAGGTGGAGATGGAAGAATTCCCTGAGCCTAGTAGGTCGAGTACACAGTGGCCTTGGGTGTGCCACTTCATTCCAGCCTGGGAAAACGAAGGAAAAAACAACTCAGGAAAAAAAGAAAGAAAGACTTGACTGAAAATTACATGAAAAAATTCAATCCTGCTTGTGTATTTAATTTATTTTTTCTCCAGTATCGCTTGGTCCGCAGCTGGAGAGCGATGCCATGCTCATGGCCACAGCAGCCTCGGTCTGCTTTGCTCAAGTGATTCTTCTGCCTCATCTTCCCAGTATCTGTAACTACAGGTTACAGCCCAGAAAGTAGCTGGTAATACAGGCAAGCAGCACCACGCCCGACTAGTAGTTTTGTTGTAGAACAGAAGTCTTGCCTAAGTACCCAGGCTGGTCTCGAGGCAATCCTCACAACTCTGCCTGCCAAACTGCTGTGATGACTGGTGTGAGCAACATCACCTAGTTAAAGCAGACACTTAAAAAATATATTTTTTAAAAGACAGATGGATGCAGTAGCTCAAACTGCCATCCCAGCACTGTTGGAGTCCAAGTTAAGAGGATGGCTTCAATCCAGGTGTTGTAGACAAGTTTGGGCAAATTGGTGTGATCTCATTTCTATAATATAATCAAAACATAGATCATGCATGGTGGCTCACGCCTGTTCTCCCTGCCACTTGGAGTGTGAGATAGAGGGATCCCTGAGCCCTGTAGGTCGAGGCTGTGGTGGCAATGAGCATGCTACATCATTCCATCCTGGGCAACACTGTGACCAATCGACTCAGATAAAAAAGAAAGAACAAATGAAAGACTGGGTTGGTTTATGTTTCAGAAAACTGTATCCTAATTCTTTCTGTCTTTATTTATTTTGGTCTGTCTCATTCTGTTTTGCAGCCTTGAGAAGCGTGGCATGCTTACGGCCATCACAACCTCTGTCTTTTTGGCTCAGGTGATATTTTCACTCAGTCTTCCCAATAGCTGAAACGTCATGCTTTGGCCTAAACAGAATGTGAAAATACAGGCAAGCACCACCATGCCTTACTAGTTCTATTATTTCTTGTAGAGCATAGGTGCCAATGCTGGTCTCAGAGCCCTGGGCTTAGGCAATCCTCTCGCCACTGCTGGACAAAGTGTAAGCATGGCAGCCATGAAACACCTCAGCAAGTTGCAGCAGACATTATAAAAATAAAAAACAAACAAGGGTTGGGTGTGGTGACTCATACCTGTCATCCCAGTTCTTTGCGAGGCCAAGGTGACATGATTACCAGATTCTAGGTATTCGAGACCTATTTGAGCAATTTGGTTAGATATCTCCGCTAGAATAAAAAAAAAAAAATTAGCCTCACATGGTGGCACACACCTGTAGTTCCAACTACTAGAGACTGAAGAGAAGGATCCATGGAGCCCAGTAGGTCCAGGTTTTGAAGGCCATGATCTTGCCACTGCATCCAGCCTAACAACAGAGTGAGAAACTGCCTCAGATAAAAACGAAAGAATGAATGAAAGACTTGGCTAGAATGTAATTAAAACAATTGAATCATAATTCTCTAATTTTATTTTTAGCCAGTCTCACTCTATTTTGTAGACTTGAGAGCAGTGGCAAGCTCTTGGTCACCGCTGCCTCGGTCTGCTTGGCTCGGGTGATCATTCTGCCTCAGTCATCCCAGTAGCCATAATTACAGGCTTTGGCCTACAAAGTAGGTGGAAATAAAGTCATACACCACCATGCCCAGTGAGTTGTTTAATTTCTTGTAGAGAACAGGTCTTGCCTAGCTGCTGAGGCTGGTCTGGAAGACCTAGGCTCAGGCAATCTTCTCGCCACTGCTTGCAAACATGAAGGGATGACAGCAATGAAACACCTCACCCAGTGGCTGCAGACATTTTGAAAATAAAAAATAGGGATGGGTGTGATGGCTCATGCCTTTCATTCCCGGAACTGGGGAGACCGTTGTAACAGAATATCCTGAGTACAGGTCTTCAATACCTGTTTGGGCAATTTGCTTCGACTCTCTGCAATAAAAATCAAAATATTAGCTGGAAATGGAGGAAAATGCTTGTAGATTCAGCTATGTGGAGGTAGAGCCAGAAGAATTCCTTTAGACCAGTATGTCAAGTATACTGTGGCCTTGAGTGTGCCACTGTATTCTAGCATGGGAAAAGGAAGGAAAACCTGAGTGAGAGAAAAAAAAAAAAAGAAAGATTTGGCTGGAATTTACATGAAAAAAATTGAATGCTGCTTGTATACTTAATTTATTTTGTTTCTAGTTTCACTCTGTTCCCCAGATGGAGAGCAGTGCCATGATCATGGCCAAAGAAACTTCGGTTTCTGTGGCTCAAGTGATCCTTCTGCCTCAGTCTTTCCAGTAGCTGAAACTACAGGCTTTGACCTACACAGTAGGTGGAAATAAAGTCATGTACTATCATGCCCGGCAAGTTGTATTATATATTGTAGAGCACAGTTGCCAAATGTGGTCTGGAAGCCCTGGGTTCAGGCAATCCTCTCTCCTCTGCTTGCCAACGTGATGGGTGACAGCTATGAAGTACCTTACCCAGTGGAAGCAGACATTTATAAAATTAAAAAAAGGTCTGGGCGTGGTAGCTCAGGCCTGTCACCCCCAGATTCCGGCCAATGTAACAGGATTACCAGAGTACAGTTCTTCGAGACCTGTTTGGGTAATATGGTTAGACTCTGTAGAATTCAAATCAAAATGTTAGCTGGGCATGGATGCACATGCTTGTAGTTGGAGCTATTTTGAGGTAGAGCCAGAAGGATTCTCTGAGCCTAGTATGTCGAGAACACTGTGGCCTTGAGTGTGCCACTGCATTCCAGCCTGGGAAAACAAAGGATAACTGACTCAGAAAAAAAAAAAAAGAATGACTTGGGTGGAATTTACATGACAAAATTGAATCCTGATTGTGTATTTAATTTATTTTTTCTCCAGTTTCACTCTGTTCCCCAACTAGGGAGCGGTGCCATGCTCATGCCAACAGCAGCCTCGGTCTGCTTGGCTCAAGTGATCCTTCTGCCTCATCTTACCAGTAGTTGGAACTACAGGATATAGACTAGAAAGTAGCTGGTAATACAGGCAATCAACACCATGCCTGACTAGTAGTTTTGTTGTAAAACAGATGTCTTGCCAGGAACCCAGGCTGTTCTCGAGCCCTGGCTAAGGCAATCCTCTCAACTCTGCTTGCCAATGTGAAGAGTGACAGCTGTGAAATACCTCACCCAGTTGAAGCAGACATTTTAAAAATATGAAAAAGGGTTGGCATGGTAGCTCATGCCTGCCATCCCCAGACTTAGGGTGACCAATTTAACAGCATTAATGGAGTACAGGTCTTCGAGACCTGTTTGTGCAATATGGCTAGACTCCCTGCAATAAAAATCAAAATGTTAGCTGGTCATAGAGGTACATGATTGAAGTTCCAGTTATTTGGGTGTGGAGCCTGAAGGATTCTCTGAGCCTAGTAGGTTGAGTACACTGTGGCCTTGAGTATACCCTTGCATTCCAGCCTGGGAAAATGGAGTAAAAAATGACTCAGAAAAAAACAAAAGAATGACTTGGCTGGAATTTACATGAAAATTTGAATCCCGGTTATGTATTTAATATATTTTTTTCTCCATTTTCACTCTGTTCCCCAGCTGGAGAGCGGTGCCATGATCCTGGAAACAGCAGCATCGGTCTGCCTGCCTCAAGCAATCCTTTTGCCTCATCTTCCCAGTAGCTCTAACTACAGGCTAAAGCCTAGAAAGTAGTTGGTAATACAGGCAAGCAGCACCATGCCAACTAGTAGTTTTGTTGTAGAACAGAGGTCTTGTATAGGTATGCAGGCTGGTCTTGAACCCTGGCTAAGGCAATTCTCTCAACTATGCCTGCCAAACTGCTGGGATGACTGGTGTTAGCTACAACACCTACTTAAAGAAGACACTTTAAAAAATATATTTTTTTAAAAAACAGACGGTTGTGGTAGCTCAAACTGCCATCCCAGCACTGTGGGAGGCCAAGTTAAGAGAATTGTTTGAATCCAGGTGTTCCAGACAAGTTTGGGCAAATCGGTGTGATCTCATTTCTATAATAAAATCAAAACATAGATCACGCCTGTTCCTCCTGCCACTTGGAGTTTAAGATAGAGGGATCCCCTGAGCCACGTAGGTTCAGGCTGCAGTGGCAATGAGTATACAACGTCATTCCACCATGGGTAACACTGTGACCAATCAACTCAGATAAAAAAGAAAGTACAAATGAAAGACTGGTTGGTTTATATTTCAGAAAACTGTATCCTAATTCTCTCTGTATTTTTTTATTTAGCCTGTCTCACTCTACATTGCAGTCTTGAGAAACGTGGCATGCTTACGGCCATCTCAGCTACAGTCCTCTTGACTCAGGAGATTTTTCTCACTTAGTCTTCCCAGTAGCTGAAACATCAGGCTTCAGCCTAAACAAAGGTGAAAATACAGGCCAGCACCACCATGCCCTGCTAGTTCTATTATTTCTTGTAGAGCAAAGGTCTTGCTTAGGTGCCAATGCTGGTCTCATAGCCCTGGGATTAGGCGATACTCTTTTGCCTCTGGTGGCCAAAGTGTAGTATGGCTGCCGTGAAACTCCTCACCCAGTTGCAGCAGAGATTATAAAAATACATAAAACAAGGGCTGGGTGTGGTGGCTCATGCCTGTCATCTGTTATTTGGGAGGCCAAGGCGGCAGGATTACCTGAGTCTAGATATTCGAGATCTGTTTGGGCAGTTTGGTTAGACCTCGCCGCTAGAATAAAAATTAAATTTAGCCTGGCATGTTGGTGCACACCTGTAGTTCCAACTACTAGAGACTGGAGAGATGGACCCATGGAGGTAAGTAGGTCCAGGCTGCAGAGGCCATGAGCTTGCCACTGCACTCCAGCCTGACAACAGAGGGAGAAACTGCCTCAGAAAGCAAAAGAAAGAATGAATGAATGAAAGATTTCACAGGAATGTACTTAAAACAATTGAATCCTAATTTTCTAATTTTTTTTCAGCCTGTCTCAATCCATTTTGTAGACTTGAGAGCAGTGGCAGGCTCATGGCCACCGCCACCTCAGTTTGCTTGGCTCAGGTGATCATTCTGTCTCAGTCGTCCCAGTAGCTGCAACTACAGTCTTTGACCTACAAAGTAGGTGGAAATAAAGTCATGTACAACCATCCCCAGAGACTTGTATCATTTCTTGTAGAGAGCAGGTCTTGCCTAGTTTCTAAGGCTGGTCTGAAATCCCTCACTCACTCTGTTTTGAAGTCTTGAGAAGTGTGGCATGCTTATGGCCACCGCAGCCTCAGTCTACTTGGCTCAGGTATTTTTCCCAGTAGTTGAAACGTCAGACTTTGGCCTAAACCAAAGGTGAAAATATAGGCAAGCACCAGGATGCCCTGTTAGTTCTATTATTTTTTGTAGAGCACAGGTCTTGCCAAGTTGCCAATGCTGGTCTCAAATCCCTGGGCTTAGGCAATTCTCTCGCCTCTTCTGGCCAAAGTGTAGGGATGGCAGCCATGAAACACCTCACCCAGTTGCAGCAGACAATATAAAAATACAAAAAACAAGGGCTGTGTGTGGTGACTCATGCCTGTTATCCCAGTTCTTTGGGCGGCCAAGGTGATAGGATTACCTGAGTCTAGGTATTCGAGATCTGTTTAGGCAATTTGGTTAAACCTCGCGCTAGAATAAAAATAAAATTTTAGCCTGGCATGGTGGCGCACACCTGTAATTCCAACTACTAGAGACTGAAGAGAAGGATCCATGGAGCCCAGTAGGTCCAGTTTGTGGAGGGCATGAGCTTGCCATAGCATTCCATCCTGACAACAGAGTGAGAAACTGTGTCAGAAAAAAATGAAAGAATGAATGAAAGACGTGGCTAGAATGTATTTAAAACAATTGAACCCTAATTCTCTATTTTTTTTTTCACCTGTCTCACTCTATTTTGTAGACTTGAGAGCAGTGGCAGGCTAAGGGGCACCACCACCTTGGTCTGCTTGGCTCAGGTCATCATTCTGCCTCAGTCATCCCAGTAGCTGCAACTAAAGGCTTTGGCCTACAAAGTAGGTGGAAATAAAGTCATAGACCACCATGCCCATCGAGTTGTATCATTTCTTGTAGAACACAGGTCTTGCCTAGTTGCTAAGGCTGGTCTGAAGCCCTAAGCTCAGGTAATCCCCTCACCACTCCTTGCAAGCATGAAGGGATGACAGTCGTGAAACACCTCACCCAGTCGAAGCAGACATTTTAAAAATAAAAAATAGGGATGGGCATGGTGGCTCATGCATGTCATCCCTGGACTTGGGGAGGCCGATGTAACAGGATTTCCTGAGTACAGGTCTTCGATTCCTCTTTGGACAATATGCTTAGACTCTCTGTAATAAAAATCAAACCTTAGCTGGGCATGGAAGCACAGCTTGTAGTTCCAGCTATTTGGAGGTGAAGCCGGAAGGATTCCCTGAGCCCAGTAGGTCGAGCATACTGTGGCCTAGAGTGTGCCTCTGCGTTCCAGCATGGGAAAATGAAGGAAAACATGACCGAGGGGGAAAAAAAAAAAAACAGGAAGAATTGACTTGAATTTACATGAAAAAATTGAATCCTGATTATGTATTTTATTTACTTTTTCTCCACTTTCACTCTATTTCCCAGCTGGAGAGCAGTGCCATTCTCATGGCCAAAGCAGCCTCGATTTGCTTGGCTCAAGAGAGCCTTCTGCCTCAATCTTCCTATCAGCTGGAACTGCAGGCTTTGGACTACGCAGTAGGTGGAAATAGCATCATGTACCACCATGTCCGGTGAGTTGTATCATATATTGTAGAGAACAAGTCTTGCCCCGTTGCAAGTGTGGTCTGGAAGCCCTAGGCTCAGGCAATCCTCTCGCCTCTGCTTGCCAAAGTGAAGGGTGACAGCCATGAAACACCTCACTCAGTTTAAGCAGACATTTTAAAAATAAAAGAAAGGACTGGGTGTGGTAACTCATGCATGTCATTCTCGAACTTAGGGAGGATGATGTAACGGCATTACAAGAGTGCAGGTCTTCGAGACCTGTTTGGGCAATTTGGATAGACTCTCTACAATAAAAATCAAAATGTTAGCTGTGTGCATGGAGGCACATTCTTGTAGTTCCAGCTATTTGGAGGTTGAGTCGGAAGGATTCCCTGAGCCTAGTAAATTGGGTACACTGTGGTCTAGTGTGTGCCACTGCATTCCAGTCTGTGAAAACGAAGGAAAGCTGACTTAGAAAAAAAAAAAAAAGAAAGAAACACTTGGCTGGAATTTACATGATAAATTTGAATCCTGAATGTATACTTTATTTTTTTTCTCCAGTTTCACTCTGTTCCCCAGCTGGAGAGCAATGCAATGCTCATGGCCGCAACAGCCTCAGTCTGCTTGCTCAAGCGATCTTTCTGCCTCATCTCCCAGTAGCTTGAACTACAGGCTATAGCCTAGTAAGTAGCTGGTAATACAGGCAAGCAGCATCATGCCCGACTAGTAGTTTTGTTGTAGAAGAGAGGTCTTGCCTAGGTACCCAATCTGTTTTCGAGCCCTGGCTAAGGCAATCCTCTCAACTCTGCCTGCCATACTGCTGGAATAATTGGTGTGAGCTACATCACCTAGATAAAGGAGACACATCAAAAATATATTTTTAAAAATACAGACAGTTGCCATAGCTCAAATTACCATCCCAGCACTGTGGGAGGCCAAGTTAAGAGGTTTGCTTGAATGCAAGTTTTCCAGACAAGTTTGGGCAATTCGGTGTGATCTAATTTCTATAGTAAAATCAAAACATAGATCACACATGGTAGCTCAAGCCTGTTCCTCCTGCTACTTGAAGTGTGAGATAGAGGTAACCCCAGGCTCTGCAGGTCGAGGCTGCAGTGGCAATGAGCGTGCAAGGTCATTCCACCGTGGGCAACACTGCGACAAATTGACTCAGATAATAGAGAAAGAATAAATGAAAGACTGGGATAGTTTATATTTCAGAAAACTGTATCGTAATTCTTTCTGTCTTTATTTATTTTAGCCTGTCTCACTCTGTTTGCCAGCCTTGAGAAGTGTGCCAGGCTTACGGCCACTGCAGGCTCAGTCTACTTCACTCAGATGATTTTTCACACTCAGTCTTCCCAGTAACTGAAATGTCAGGCTTTGGCCTAAACAGAAGGTGAAAATACAGGCAAGCACCACCAGGCCCTGCTAGTTCTATTATTTCTTGTAGAGCACAGGTCTTGCCTAGGTGCCAACGCTGGTCTTAGAGCCCTGGGCTTAGGCAACCTTCTCGCTTTTGCTCGCCAAACTGTAGGGATAGCAGCCATGAAACACCTCATGCAATTGCAGCAGACATTATAAAAATACAAAAAACAAGGGCTGGTGGCATATGCCTGTCATGTCAGGTCTTTGGGAGGCCAAGGTGACAGGATTACCTGTGTCTAGGTATTCAAGACCTGTTTGGGCAATTTGATTAGACCTCGCCACTAGAAGTAAAAATAAAATATCAGCCTGACATGGTGGCACACACCTGTATTTCCAACTACTAGAGACTGGAGAGAAGGATCCATGGATGCCAGTAGGTTCAGGTTGCGGAGGCCATGAGTTTGCCACCGCATTCCAGCCTGACAACAGAGTGAGAAACTGCCTCAGAAAAAAAATGAAAGAATGAATGAAAGACTTGGTTGGAATGTATTTAAAACAATTGAATCCTAATTCTCTAAATTTTTTTTAGCCTGTCTCACTCCATTTTGTAGACTTGAGAGCAGTGGCAGGCTCATGGCCACCACAGCCTTGGTCTGCTTGGCTCAGGTGATCATTCTACCTCAGTCATCCCAGTAACTTCAACTACAATCTTTGGCCTACAAAGCTGGTGGAAAAAAAGTCATTCACCACCATGGTTGTCAAGTTACATCATTTCTTGTAGAGCACAGGTCTTGCCTAGTTGCTAAGGCTGGTCTGGAAGACCTAGGCTCAGGCAATCCTCTCGCCACTGCTTGCAAACTGGAAGGGATGACAGCCGTGAAACACCTCACCCATTTTAAAAAATAAAGCAGACATTTTAAAAATTAAAAAATAGGGATGGGCGTGGTGGTTCATGCCTGTCATCCTTAGACTTGGTAAGACCGATGTAACAGGATTACCTGAGTACAGGTCTTCAAGAACTGTTTGAGCAATTTGCTTAGACTCTCTACAATAAAAATCAAAATATTAGGAGGGCATGGAGGCACATGCTTGTAGTTCCAGCTATTTGGAGGTGGAGCCGGAAGGATTCCCTGAGCCCAGTGGTTGAGTATACTATGGTGTTGGGTGTCCCACTGCATTCCAGCATCGGAAAATGAAGTGAGAAAAAAAAAATAAAGAAATACTTGGCTGGAATTTAACTGAAAAAAATTGAATGCTGATTGTGTATTCCTTTTTTTTTTTCCAGTTTCACTCTGTTCCCAGATGGAGAGTGGTGCCATGCTCATGGCTAACCAGCCTTAGTTTGTTTGGCTCAAGTGATCTTTCTTTCTAAATCTTCCCAGTAGCTGGAACTACAGGCTTTGGCCTACACAGTAGTTGAAAATAAAGTCATGTATCACCATGCCCGGCAAGTTGTATCATATATTGTAGAGACCAGGTATTGCCTAGTTGCCAAGGGTGGTCTGGAAGTCCTAGGTTCAGGCAATCCTCTCACCTCTGCTTGCCAACGTAAAGGGTGACAGCCATAAAACACATCACCCAGTTGAAGCAGACATTTAAAAAATTTAAAAAAGGGCTGGACATGATATCCCATGCCTGTCATCCCCAGATTTATGGAGGCTGATGTAACAGGATTACGGAGGTACAGGTCTTCGAGACCTATTTGGGCTATTTGGTTATAATCTTTACAATAAAAATCAAAATTGTAGCTGGCCATGGAGGCACATGCTTGCAGTTCCAGCTATTTGGAAGTGGAGCCAAAAGGATTCCCTGAGCCTAGTAGGTCGAGTACACTTTCATCTTGGGTGTGCCACTTCATTCCAGCCTGGGAAAATGAAGGAAAAACCAACTCAGAAAGAAAAAAAAAGAAATACTTGGCTGGAATTTACATGAAAAAATTGAATACTGATTGTGTATTCTTTTTTTTTTCCAGTTTCACTCTGTTCCCCAGATGGAGAGCGGTGCCATGCCCATGGCCAATCAGCCTTAGTTTGTTTGGCTCAAGTGATCCTTCTTCCTCAATCTTCCTAGTCGCTGGAACTACAGGCTTTGGCCTACACAGTACTTGAAAATAAAGTCATGTATCACCATGTCCAGCGAGTTGTATCATATATTGTAGAGCCCAGGTCTTGCCTAGTTGCCAAGAGTGGTCTGGAAGTCCTAGGCTCAGGCAATCCTCTCGCCTCTGCTTGCCAATGTGAAGGGTGACAGCCATGAAACACATCACCCAGTTGAAGCAGACATTTTAAAAATAAAAAGAGGGGTGGGCATGATATCCCATGCCTGTCATCCCCAGATTTATGGAAGCCAATGTAACAGTATTACAGGAGTACAGGTCTTTGAGACCTGTTTGGGAAATTTGGTTATAATCTTTACAATAAAAATCAAAATTGTAGCTGGCCATAGAGCCACATGCTTGTAGTTCCAGCTATTTGGAGGTGGAGCCAAAAGGATTCCCTGAGCCTAGTAGGTTGAGATCACTGTGGCCTTGAGTGTGCCACTGCATTCCAGACTGGGAAAATGAAGGAAAAATTGATGCAGGAAAAAAAGAAAGACTTGACTGGAGTTTACTTGAAAAAAAAAATGAATCCTGATTGTGTATTTAATTTATTTTTTTCCAGTTTCACTCTGTTCCCCAGTTGGACAGCGATGCCATGCTCATGCCCACAGCAGCCTCAGTCTGCTTGGCTCAAGTGATCCTTCTGCCTCAATCTTCCCAGTAGCTGGAATTACAGGTTATAGCCTAGAAAGTAGCTGATAATAAAGGCAAGAAGCACCATGTCCAACTAGCAATTTTATTGTAGAACAGAGGTTTTTCCTAGGTACCCAGGCTGGTCTTGAGGCCTGGGCTAAGGCAATCCTCTCAACTCTGCCTTCCAAACTGCTGGGATGACTATGTGAGCTACATCACCTAGTTAAAGCAGTCATTTTAATTTTTTTTTTTAAATGCAGTTGTGGTGGCTCAAACTGCCATCTTATCACTGAGGGAGGCAAAGTTATAAGGATTGTTTGAATTCAGGTATTCCAGAGAACTTTGGACAATTCGGTGAGATCTCACTTCTATAATGAAATCAGAATATAGGTCACGCATGGTGGCTCATGTCTGTTCCTTCAGCTACTTGGAATGTGAGATACAGGGATCCCCTGAGCCTTGTAGGTCTAGGCTGCAGTGGCAATGTGCATGCAATGTCATTCCAACCAGGGTAACACAGGGAGAAATTGACTCAGGAAAAAAAAGAACAAATGAAAGACTGGGTTGGCTTATATTTCAGAAAAGTGTATCCTAATTCTTTCTCTCATCATTTATTTTAGCCTGTCTCACTGTGTTTTGCAGCCTTGAGAAGCGTGGCATGTTTATGGCCAGTGCAGTCTCAGTCTACTTGGCTCAGGTTATTTTTCTCACTCAGTCTTCCCCGTAGCTGAAACATCAGGCTTTGTCCTAAACAGAAGATGAAAATACAGGCAAGCACCACCATGCCCTGCTAGTTGTATTATTTCTTATAGAGCACAGTGCCAGAGTCCAGCTCCAGGAGGGAGTCAGGGCCTGAATGGGGAGAATCAGGAATGGCAAAGAAGAATGACAGGAGTCAACTTCTTGGGTAGAGTTCAGGACTCTGCCAATTTTTATTCGATTCTTGCATGCTTATATAGTTTTTTTACTGACCCCTGTACCCACAAAAATGCAACACATGTTACACATTAAATGTTTACATCATGTTTTTTCCTTTTGTTTATGGGGAAGGTGACCTTTACAGTTTCATTTGTTCCTTCCTGCTACTGGTGGTGCTATTTATGTAACAAAACACCAGCTGCCAAGAATTTATCAGTCACAACCTGTGACCTCTAGGCCAACTGAATCTCTTCCCTTCACTATTCTATTTCTTTTCCTTTACTAATCTATTTTCTTAACACACCTTTAGCAGCAATATATTGACTTGTTTTCTCTTTTATCTAACCACCCTTATCTTACTCACTACGAATTCTTAATACTCTATATTAATTAATTTTACTATTAATTTAAAAATTTAACTTTCTTAATTTTAATTGCTTTATGTATATTACTTGCTATTTTCTTATCGCCTATTTTACATTTCATATTTCTAAACAAAACTTACGTCTAAATCTACACTTATATAAGAAATTAATCTTACTTCTAATCCTAAATGTATTTAATTTTAAACCTATATTAAGTGTGTATAATTTTAAGTTTACCTTAAAACTTAATTATTTCCTATTCCTTCTATTACTTATATTTAACTAATACCTACATCTATAATAAACATTTATCTTTTCATTATAACTATTATTTATTTAATTCTAATCCTTACTTTAATTTTAACCCTTTTTCTAATTGTTTCTTAATCAAAAGGCATGTCTGTGACTTGTTTTTCCTGAAAACACCTGTGTTTGGAGATACTCTGTCTCAGTTTCTCACTTCCTCATCAATCACAACTGTCAATGTTGTTACTTATAAAGGGTATGAGGAAGTACTTGTTTTTCCTTTTTAGCTAAAGGTTGCAAAATTTCATGGGAAAGGGGGTAGTAAAACATTCCCTTGTAGCTTCAGGGGGGAAATTTTTGCTGTTGAGCCTTTTTTACATTTCTATACATAGGTTTACTGCTAATTCCACATCCTTGCACATTCTTGCTAATTGTTTTATTTATCAAGGGAAGTGTTTTTCAAGCCTAAGTACGCATTCCTTTAAGACCAAAAGGAGTCCTTCAATAGGATCCATGGGGCTCTGCCTCCATCATGGCCGCTTCCCACTGGGGCTCTGCTCCCAGTCAGCATTTTTCCCATTTTCGGGTAACCTCCATTTTGCCTCTTTAGGGATTGTGGCTTCCGGCAGCACAGGTCTTCCCTGGGTGTCAATGCTGGTTTCAGAGCCCTGGACTTAGACAATCCTCTCGCATCTGCTGGCCAAAGTGTAGGGATGGCAGCCGTGAAACACCTCACCCAGTTAGTTGTAGCAGACATTATAAAAATATCCAAAAAAGGGGGTGGGTGTGTTGGCTCATGCCTGTCATCCCAGTTCTTTGGGAGGCCAAGGTGACAG
The DNA here is from genome assembly GCA_027257055.1 of Cephalopachus bancanus. Taxonomy (NCBI): domain Eukaryota; kingdom Metazoa; phylum Chordata; class Mammalia; order Primates; family Tarsiidae; genus Cephalopachus; species Cephalopachus bancanus. The sequence goes on from JAPVLO010001180.1 coordinate 51,483, forward strand.
GATTACCTGAGTCTAGGTATTCAAGACCTGTTTGGGAAATTTGGGTTAGACCTGGCTGCTACAATAAAAAAAAAATTAGCCTGGCATAGTGGTGCACACCTGTAGCTCCAACTACTAGAAACTGGGGAGAAGGATTCATGGAGCCCAGTAGGTCCAGGTTGCAGATGTCACGAGGTTGCCACTGCATTCCTGCCTGTCAATAGAGTGAGAAACTGCATCAAAAAAAATGAATGAAAGACTTGGCTGTAATATATTTAAAACAATTGAATCCTAATTCTCTAGGTTTTTTTTTTCCACCGGTCTCACTATATTTTGTAGACTTGAGAGCAGTGGCAGGCTCATGGCCACCGCAGCCTCAGTCTGCTTGGCTCAGGTGATCATTCAGCCTCAGTCGTCCCAGTAGCTGGAACTACTGGCTTTGTCCTACAGCATAGGTGAAAATAAAGTCATGCACCACCATGCCTGGTGAGTTGTATTATTTATTGTAGAGCCCAGGTCTTGTCTAGTTGCCAAGGCTGGTCTGGAAGCCCTAGGCTCAGGCAATCCTCTCACCTCTGCTTGCCAACAGGAAGGGTAACAGCCATGAAACACCTCACCCAGTTGAAGCAGACATTTTAAAAATAAAAAAAAAAGGCTGGACGCGATACTTCATGCCTTTCATCCCCAGACATATGGAGTCCGATGAAACAGGATTACCTGAGAACAGGTCATCGAAACCTGATGGGTGATTTGGTTACACTCTCTACAATAAAAATCAAAATAGTAGCTGGGCATGAATGCACATGTTTGTAGTTCCATCTATTTGGAGGGGGATTCCCTGAGCTCAATATTTGAGTATCCTGTGTCCTTGTGTGTGCCACTGCATTCCAGCCTGGGAAAACGAAAGAGAACACAGCTAAGAAAAAAAAGAAAGAAAGATTTGGCTGAAATATGCATGAAAAAAATCGAATCCTGATTGTTTATTGAATTTATTTTTTTTCCAGTGTCATTCTGTTTCCCAGCTGGAGAGCGGAGTCATGCTCATGGCCACAGTAACCTTGGTCTGCTTGGCTCAAGCAATCCTTCTGCCTCAATCTTCCCAGTAGCTGGAACTACAGGCTATAGTCTACAAAGTAACTGGTAATACAGGCAAGCAGCACCATGCCTGACTGGTAGTTTTGTTGTAGAACAGAGGTCTTACCTAGGTACCTAGGCTGGTCTCAAGCCCTGGTGTTTTGGCAATCCTCTCAACTCTGCCTGCCAAATTGCTATGATGACCGGCATGAGCTACATTGCCTAGTTAAAGCAGACACTTTAAAAATACTTTTTTTTTTAAAAATAGATAGTTGTGGTAGCTCAAACTGCCATCCCAGCACTGTGGAAGGCCAAGTTAAGAGGATTGCTTGAATCCAGGTGTTCCAGACAAGTTTGGGCAGTTCGGTGTGAACTAATTTCTAGGGTAAAATCAAAACATAGTTCATACATGGTGGCTGACACCTGTTCCTCCAGCTACTTCGAGTGTGAGATAGAGGGATCCCCGAGCCCTGTAGATCAAGGCTGCAGTGGCAATGAACATGAAATCTGTCATGTGGAACACAGTGACAAATAGACTCAGAAAATAAAGGAAGAGCAAATGAAAGACTGGGTTGGCTTATATTTCATAAAACAGTGTCCTAATTCTTTCTGTCTTTATTTGTTTTAGCCTGTCTCACTCTGTTTTGCAGACTTAAGAAGAGTGGTACGCTTACGGCTACCACGGCCTCAGTGTACTTGGCTCAGGTGACTTTTCTCACTCAGTCTTCCCAGTAGCTGAAACGTCAGACTTTGGCCTAAACAGAAGGTGGAAATACAGGCAAGCACCACCATGCCCTGATAGTTGTATTATTTCTTGTAGAGCAAAGGTCTTGACTAGCTGCCAACCCTGGTCTCGGAGCCCTGGGCTTAGGCAATCCTCTTGCCTCTGCTTGCCAAACTGTAGGATGGCAGCCATGAAACACCTCATCCAGTTGTAGCAGACATTATAAAAATACAAAAAAAACAAGGTCTGGGTGTGGTAGCTCATGCCTGTCATCCCAGTTCTTTGGGAAGCCAAAGTGACAGGATTACCTGTGTCTAGGTATTAGCTGGGTCTAGAGACCTGTTTAATGAATTTGGTTAGACTTCACCAATACAATAAAAATAAAAGCATTAAGCTAGACTCAGTGGCTCAGCCTGTAATCCCGCACTTTGGGAGGCTGAAGTGAGTGGATTGCCTGAGCCTGTGGGTTCAAGACCTGCCTGGGAAACTTGACAAGATCTCATCTCTATAACAAATCAAAAAATTAACCAGGCATTGTAGCACGTGCTTCTAGTTCCAGCTACTTGGAAAACTGAGGCGGAAGGATCCCCAGAGCCCAGCAGGTCGATTCTGCGGTGGCCGACTCCAGTCCCTCTACTCTAGTCTGGGTGACAGAGTGAGACTCCAACTCAAAATATATATGTATATATTACTCATGCATGGTGGCACACACCTGTAGTTCCAACTACTGTAAATGGGAGAAAAGGATCCACGGAACCCAGTAGGTCCAGGCTGCAGAAGCTGTGAGGTTGCTATTGTATTCCAACCTGGGCAACAGATTGAGAAACTGCCTCAGAAAAAAAAAAAGAATGAATGAATGAAATACATGGCTGGAATATATTTAAAACAATTGAATTCTAATTCTCTAATTTATTTTTTAGTCAGTCTCACTTTGATTTTTAGACTTGAGAGCAGTGGCAGGCTCATGACCACTGCAGCCTCGGTCTCCTTGGTTCAAGTGATCATTCTGCCTCAGTCGTCCCAGTATCTGGAACTACAGGCATTGGCTACAATGTAGGTGGAAATAAAGTCATGCACCACCATGCCCGGAGAGGTCTATCATTTATTGTAGAGTACAGGTTTTGCCTAGTTGCCAAGGCTGGTCTGGAAACCCAAGACTCAGGCAATACTCTTGCCTCTGCTTGCCAACGTGAAGGGATGAAAGCTGTGAAACACCTCACCCAGTTGAAGCAGAAATTTTAAAATTAAAAAAGGGCTTTGTATGGTGTCTCATACCTGTCATCTCAGGACTTTGGGAGGTCAATAAAACAGGATTAATTGAATCCAGGTCTTCCAGACCTGTTTGGGCAATTTGGTTAGACTCTCTACAGTAAAAATAAAAATAATAGCCAGAAATGGAGGCACATGCTTGTAGTTCCAGCTATTTTGAGGTGGAGTTGGAAGGATTCCCTGAGCCCAGTAGTTCGAGTATACTGTGGCCTTGAGTGTGCCACTGCATTCCAGTCCAGACAAACAAAGGAGAACCCAACACAGAAAAAAAAAAAAAAGAAAGAAAAACTTCACTAGAATATACATGAAAAAATTGAATCCTTATTGTTTATTGAATTTATTTTTTTGCCAGTTTCATCCTGTTCCCAAGTTGGAGAGCAGTGGCATGCCCATGGCCAGAGCAGCCTCAGTCTGTTCCCAAGTCTCAAGCAATCCTTCTGCCTCAGTCTTCCGAGTAGCTAGAACTACAGGCTATAATCTACAATGTAACTGGTACTACAGGCAAGCATCACCATGCCTGGCTAGTAGTTTTGTTGTAGAACAGAGATCTCGCCTAAGTACCCAGGTGGATTTCGAAGTCCTGGGCTCAGTCAATCTCCTCAACTCTGCCTGCCAAACTGCTGGGATGACTGGTGTGAGCTATATCACCTTTTCAAAGCACACATTTAAAAAATTTATTTTTTAAAAAGGGAATGAGTGTGGTTCCTCAAACTGCCATCCCAAAACTGTGGGAGTTCAAGGTGAGAGAGAATTGCTAGAATCCAGATGTTCCAGACAAGTTTGGGAAATTAGGTGTGATCACAACTCTATAATAAAAATCAAAACATTAACTGTGCTTGGTGGTGCACGCCTGTAGCATTAGCTACTTGGAAGATGATATTGAAGGATTGGCTGAGCTCAGTAGGTCGAGGCTGTGGTGGTCGTGAGAATGCAACTGCATTCTACCCTGAAAAATCAACTAAGAAAAAAAGAAAAAACAGATCAAATATTTGGTTGAAATATATCTCAAAAAAACTGCATCCTAATTCTGTAATTTTTTTTTCAGCCAGTCTCACTCTGTTTTGCAGACTTGAGAACAATGGCATGCTTATGGCCACCACAGTCTCAGTCTACTTGGCTCAGGTGATCCTTCTAACTCAGTCTTCCCATAGCTGAAACTTCAGGCATGGGGCTAAAAACAATGTGGAAATACAGGCAAGCATCACCATGCCTGGCTAGTTGTATTATTTTTTGTAGAGCACAGGTCTTGTCTAGGTGCCAAGGCTGGTCTCGGAGTCCTGGGCTTGGGTAATCCTCTTGCCTCTGCCTGCCAAAGTGCAAGGATGACACCCATGAAACAATTCACACAGTTGAAGCAGACATTACAAAAATAAGAAAAACAAGGGCTGGGTGTGGTGGCTCATGCCTGTCATCCCAGTACTTTGGGAGGCCAAGGCAACAGGATTACCTAAGTGTAGGTATTCAAGACCTGTTTGAACAATTTGGTTAGACCTTGCCTCTACAATAAAAATAAAAATATTAGCCTGGCATGGTGGTGCACACTTGTAGTTCCAACTACTGGAGATGGGAGAGAAGGATCCATAGAATCCAGTAGGTTCAGGCTGCGGAGTCCATGAGGGTGCCACTGCATTCCAGATGGGGCAGCAGATTGAGAAACTCACTCAGAAAAAAAGAAAGAATAAATGAAAGATTTGACTGGAATATATTTCAAAGTATTGAATCCTAATTCTTTAATTTTTTAAAGCCAATCTCACTTTGTTTTGTAGACTTGAGAGCAGTGGCAGGTTCATGGCCATGGCAGCCTCGGTCTGCTTGGCTCAGGTGCTCCTTCTACCACAATCTTTCCAGTAGATGGAACTACCGGCTATAGACTACAAAATAGCTCAACATACAGGCAAGAACCACTATGTTCAGCTAGTTGTTTTATTTCTTGTTGAGCAGAGGTCTGACCAGAGGTTGCCCAGGCTGGTCTCGAAGGCCTGGTCTCAGGCAATCCTCTCACGTCTGCCTGCCAAACTGCCAGGATGTCTGGCATGAACCATATCACCTAGCTAAAGCAGACATTTTAAAAATGTATTTTTTAAATAAGGGTAAGACGTGGTAGCTCAATCTGTCATCCCAGTCATTTGAGGGGCCATGGTGAGAGGATTGCTTGAATCCAGGTGTTCTAGACAAGTTTGGGCAAATCAGTGTGATCTCATCTCTATAATAAAATCAAAACATAGGTCGTGCATGGTGGTGCATGCCAGTAGCTCCAACTACTTGGAGTGTGAGATAGAGGGATCCCTAAGCCCTGTAGGTCAAAGCTGCAATGGCAATGAGCATGCAATGGCATTCCACCCCTCACAACCGAGTGACAAATAGACTCAGAAAAAAAGAGAAAGAAAAAATGAAAGACTGGGTTGGTTTATATTTCAAAAACTGTATCCTAATTCTTTCTTTTTTTTTTTAGCCTGTTTATCAGTTTATTTTGCAGGGTTAGGAAGAGTGGCATGCTTATGGCCACCGCAGCCTCAGTCTACTTGGCTCAGGTAATTTTTCTAACTCAGTCTTCCCAGTAGCTGAAACTTCAGGTTTTGGCCTAAACAGAAGGTGTAAATACAGGCAAGCACCACCATGCACTGCTAGTTGTGTTATTTCTTATAGAGCACAGGTCTTGCATAGGTGCCAAAGCTGGTCTCAGAGCCCTGGGCTTAGGCAATCCTCTCGCCTCTGCCTGCCAAAGTGCAGGGATGACGGCAGTGAAACACCTCACCCAGTTGAAACAGACATTATAAAAATTTTAAAAAAGGTCTGGGTATGGTGGCTCATGCCTGTCATCCCAGTTCTTTGGGAGGCCAAGGTGACAGGATTACCTGAGTCTAGGTGTTCGAAACCTGTTTGGGTAATTTGGTTAAACCTCACCTCTACAATAAAAATTAAAATATTAGCCTGGCATGGTGACACACACCTGCAGTTCCTACTACTGGACATGGGAGAGAAGGATCCACAAAGCCCAGTAGGTCCAGGCTGCAGAGGCTGTGAGGTTGCCACTGCATTCCAGCCTAGGCAACAAATTGGGAAACTGCCTCAGAAAAAAAAGAAAAAAATGAATGAAAGATTTGGCTGGAATATATTTCAAAGTATTGAATCCTAATTCTTTAATTTCTTTTAGCCAGTCTCACTCTGTTTTGTAGACTTGAGAGCAGTGGCAGGCTCATGGCTGTGGCAGCTTTGGTCTGCTTGGCTCAGGTGATCATTATGCCTCAGTCATCCCAGTAACTGGCACTTCATGCTTTGGTCTACAAAATAGGTGGAAATAAAGTCATGCCCCACGATGGCTGGCAAGTTGTATTATTTACTGTAGAGCACAGATCTTGCCTAGTTGCCAAGGCTAGTCTGGAAGCCCTGGGCTAGGCAATCCTCTTGCATCTGCCTGCCAACGTGAAGGAATGACAGCCATGAAACACCTCACCCAGTTGAAGCAGTAATTTTAAAAATAAAGAAAAAAAGGACTGGGTGTGGTGTCTCATGCCTGTCATCCCAGGACGTAGGGAGACTGAGGGAAAAGGATTACCTGAGTACAGGTCTTCGAGACCTATTTGGGCAATTTGGTTACACTCTCTATGATAAAATCAAATTATTATCCAGGAATGGAGGCACATGCTTGTAGTTCCAGCTATTTGGAGGTGGAACCAGAAGGATTTTCTGAGCACAGTAGGTCGAGTATACTGTGGCCTTGAATGTGTCACTGCATTCCAGCCAGGGCAACAAAATAAGAACCCGACTCAGAAAAAAGAAAGAAAGAAAGACCCAGCTGGAATTTACATGAAAAAAAAATCGAATCCTGATTGTTTATTTGATTTTTTTTTTTTGCCAATTTTACCCTGTTCCCCAGCTGGAGAGCAGTGGCATGCTCATGGCCACAGCATTCTCGGTCTGCTTGGCTCAAGTGATACTTCTGCCTCAATCTTCCCAGTAGCTGGAACTACAGGCTATAACCTACAAAGTAGTGGTAATACAGGCAAGCAGCACCATGCCCGACTAGTAGTTTTGTTGTAGAACAGAGACCTTGCATAGGTACCCAGGTTGGTCTCAAAGCCCTGGGCTCAGGCAATCCTCTCATCTCTGCCTGCCAAACTGCTGGGGTGACTGGAGTGAACTGCATCACCTAGTTAAAACAGACATTAAAAAAATATATTTTTTTAAAAAGGGATGGGTGAGGTAGCTCAAACTGCCATACCAGCACTTGGTAGGCTAAGGTGAGAGAGGATTGCTTGAATCTAGGTGTTCCAGAGAAGTTTGGAAAATTTGATGTGATCTCGACTCTATAATAAAAATCAAAACATTAGCCATGCATGGTGGCATTTGCCTTTAGCTCCAGCAACTTGGAGGGTGAGATGGAAGGATCACCTGAGCCTAGTAGGTCAAGGCTGTGGTGGCTGTGAGCATGCAACTGCATTGCACCCTGGGCAACAGAGTGAGAAATTGACTCTGAAAAAAAAGTACAAATGAAAGATTAGGCTGGAATATATATCAAAAATTTGAATGTTAATTCTTTAATTGTTTTTTTCTGCCATCTCACTCTGTTTTGTGGACTTGAGAGTAGTGGCATGATTGTGGTCACCACAGCCTTTGTCTGCTTGGCTCAGGTGATTCTTATGCTTCAGTCTTTCCAGTAGCTGAAACTACAGGCTTTTGCCTATAAAGTAGGTAGAAATACAGTCATACACCACCATGTCCAGCTAGATGTATTATTTACTGTAGAGCACATGTCTTGCCTAGTTGCCAAGGCTAGTTTTGAAGTCCTGGGTTCAGGCAATCCTCTTGCCTCTGCCTGTCAAAGTGCAGGGATGACAGCTGTGAATCACCTCACCTATATATTCTTTTTTTTGTATAGACAGAGTTTTTCTATGAAGCCTAGGCTAGTCACAAATTCCTTGACTCAAGTGATCCTCCTGTCTCAGCTCCCCAAAGTGCTGGGCTGACAGGCAAGAACCACTAAGTCTGACTAATTATTTTAATTTAGTTAGTTTAGCTTAATTAATTTAATTTAATTTAATTTAATTTTACTTTACTATATATATTTTTATTTTGTATAGACAGAGTTTTTCTATGAAGCCCAGGCTACTTTAAAAGTCCTGGCCTCAAGCAATCCTCCAGCCTCAGCCACCCAAAATGCTGGGATGACAGGCAGTAACCACTAAGTCTGGCTAATTATTTATTTTATTTTATTTCACTTTACTATTTTTTTTATTTTTTGGAGACAGGGTTTTGCTATGACTCCCAGGCTTGTCTCAAACCTTTGGCCTCCTGCAATCCTCCCACCTTGGCCTTCCAAAGTGCTGGGATGACAGGCAGAAACCACTGTCTGCCTAATTATTTCAATTTATTTCATTTTATAATATTTTTATTTTATTTTACTTTACTATTTCATGTTTTTATTTTGTAGAAACAGGATTTTGTCATGAGCCCAAGGTTAGTCTCAAACTCCTGGCCTCAGGCAATCCTCCCACCTTGGAATCCCAAAGTCCTGAAATGATGGGCAGGAACCATTAAGTCAGGGTAATTATTGTATTGTATTGTATTTTAATTTATCTTATTTTATTTTACTTTACTATTTTATTTTTTTAATTTTGTGTAGACAGAGTTTTCTATGAGTCCCAGGCTAGTCTCAAACTCCTTGCCTCAAATGATACTCCCTCCTCTGCCTCTCAAAGTTCTTGGATGTCAGTCAGGAACAACAAAGTTGAGCTAATTATTTTATTTTATTCTATTTATTCATTTATTTATTTTACTTTACTAGATTATTATTTTTCTTTCGTAGAGATAGGTTTTTGCAATGTGGCCCAGGCTGGTCTCAAATTCCTGGCCTCAAGTGATCCTCCGGCCTTGGCCTCCCAAAGTTCTGGGATGACATGCAGGAACCACTAAGTTGGTCTAATTATTTTATTTTATTTTAGTATTTTATTTATTCATTTTGTAGAGATAGAGTTTTGCTATGAGGCCCAGGCTAGTCTGAAACTCCTGGCCTCAAGTTATCCTCCTGCCTCAGACTCCCAAAGTGCTGGGAAGCCAGACAGAACCACTGAGTCTGGCTAATTATTATAGTTATTTCATTTCATTTTATTTTATTTTACTTAACTATATTATTTTTTTTATTTTCTAGAGTCAGGTTTTGCTATGAAGCCCAGGCTAGTGTCAAACTCCTGGACTCCAGCGATCTTTCTTCATTGGCTCTCAAAGTACTGGCATGTCAGGCAGGTACCACTAAGTCTGGCTAATTATTTTATTTTATTTTATTTTATTCAATTCTATTTAATTTTATTTAATTTTAATTTATTTTTTTTTACTTTTAGGGACAGGGTTTTTCTAGAGGCTCAAGCTAGTCTCAAACTCCTGGCTTCAAGTGATCCTCCTGCCTTGGCCTCCCAAAGTGCTGGGATGACAAGCAGGAACCACTAAGTTGGCTAATTATCTTATTTTATTTTATTCATTTCTATCTTATTTTATTTTATTTTGTTTACATTACTATTGTTTTTTATTTTTAGGGACAAGGCTTTGCTATGAGGCCCAAGCTAGTCTCAAACTTCTGGACACAAATGATCTTCCTGCCTTGACCTCTTAAAGTGCTAGGATGACAGACAGGAATCACTAAGTTGGCCTAATTATTTTATTTTATTTTATATTACTTTACTATTTTATTATTTTATTTTGTAGAGACAGTGTTTTGCTATGAGGCCCAGGCTAGTCTCGAACTCCTGGCCTCAAGCCATCATCCTGCCTCAACCTCCCAAAGTTCTAGGATGACTGGCAGCAGCCATTAAGTCTGGTTAATTATTTCATTTTACTTTACTATTTTAATTATTTTTGTTTGTTTTCTAGAGACAGGGTTTTGCTATGAGGTTGGAGCTAGTCTCAAACTCCCAGTCTTAAGCAATCCTCCAGCCTCTGCCTCCCAAAATGCTGGGATGACAGGCAAGAACCGCTAAGTCTGGCTAATTATTTGATGTTATTTTACTTTATTTATTTTATTTTACTTTACAATTTTTTTTTATTTTTTAAAGACAGGGTTTGGCTATGAGGTCCAGGCTCTTCTCAAATTCCTGGCCTCAAACAATCCTCCCACCTCAGCTTCTCAATGTGCTTGGATTCCAGTCAGGAACCACTAAGTCTGGACAATTATTTTATTTTATTAATTTATTTTATTTTATAACATTGTATTCTATTGTATTTTGCTTTTTTAATTTTATTTTATTTTACTATTATATTGCTATGATGCCCAGGCTAGTCTCAAACTCCTGACCTCATGCATTCCTCCCACCTCAGTCCCCAAAGTGCTAGGAAGACAGCCAGAAACCACTAATTCTGGCTAATTATTATATTTATTTCATTTTAATTTGTTTTATTTAATTTTTATTTTCTATTTTATTTTTTATTTTCTAGAGACAGGGTTTTGATATGAGGCCCAGGCTAGTCTCAAACTCCTGGACACAAGCTATCTTCCTGTCTCAACCTCCCAAAGTGTTGGGGTGCCAGGCATAAACCACCAAGTCTGGCTAATTATTTTATTTTATTTTTTTATTCTATTCTATTTTATGTTACTTTACTATTGTATTAATTTATCTTGTATAGACAGGATTTTCCTATGAATTCCAGGCCTTTCTGAAACTCCTGGCTTCAAGCAATCCTCTTGCTTTCCCCTTCCAAAATTCTGGGATGCCAGGCAGGAACCACTATGTCTGGCTAATTATTTTATTTATTCTATATTATTTTATTTTATTCTATTTTATTTAACTTTACTATTATATTTATTTATTTTGTAGAGATAGGGTTTTGCTATGATGCCCAGGCTAGTCTCAAACTCCTGGCCTTAAACAATCCTCCCGACTCGGCCTCCCAAAGTGCAAGGAATATAGCCAGAAACCACTAAATCTGGCTAATTATTATATTTATTTTATTTTAATTAATTAAAAATTATTTATTTTACTTTACTACTTTATCATTTTATTTTGTAGAGACAGGGTTTTACTATGAGGCCCAGGTTAGTCTCAAACTACTGGCCTCAAGCGATACTCCCACCTTGGCCTCCCAAAGTGCTACAATGACAGGCAGGAACCATTAAGTCTGGGTAATTATTTTATTTTATTTTAATGTCTTATTTTATTTTACCATATGTATATTTTATTTCGTATAGGCAGGGTTTTTTATGAGTCCCAGGCTAGTCTCAAACTTCTGACTTCAAGTGATACTCCTGCCTCAGTCTCTCAAAGTTCTGGGATGTCAAACAGGAACCACCAAGTCTGGCTAATTATTTATTTTGTTTTACTTTGCTTTACTTTTTACTTTACTTTACTTTGATTTTGGTTTATTTTACTTTACTAGTTTATTTTTTTATTTTGTAGAGATAGGTTTTTTTTCTGTGAGGTCCAGGCTATTCTCAATCTCCTGGTCTCAAGCGGTCCTCCAGTCTCAGCCACCCAAAGTGCCAGAATGACATGCAGGAACCACTAAGTCGTGCTACATATTTTATTTTATCTTATTTTATTTTATTTTCCTATTTTATTTATTCATTTTGTGGAGACAGGGTTGTGCTATGAGGCCCAGGCTAGTCTCAAACTCTTGGCCTCAAACAATCTTCCAGACTTGGCTTTCCAAAGTGTTGGGATCCCAGGCAGGAACCAGTAAGACTGGCTCATTATTCTATTCTATTTTATTTTATTTTATTTTACTTTAGTATTTTGTTTTTTTTTTTATTTTCTAGAGACAGGGTTTTGCTGTGAGGCCCAAGCTAGTCTCAAACCTGGCCTCAAGCAACCCTCTCGTCTGGCCTCCCAGAGTGTTATGATGTCAGGCAGGAACCTCTAAGTCTGGCTAATTATTTAATTTAATTTTACTTTACTATTTTATTTTTTTTATTTTCTAGAGATAGGTTTTGGTGATGAGGCCCAGGCTAGTCTCAAACTCATAACCTCAAGTCATCCTCCTGCCTCAGACTCCTAAAGTACAGGGATGACAGGCAGGAACCACTAAGTCTGGCTAATTATTTCATTTTAATTCATTATATTTTATTTTTATTTATTTTGTTTTATCTTATTTTTCATATTTTACTTTAATAATTTTTTTTATTTTGTAGAGACAGCATTTTGCTATGAACTGAGGCTAGTCTCAAACATTTGGACTTAAGTGATCTACCCACCTTGGCCTCCCAAAAAGCTGGGTTTCCAAGCAGGAACCACTAAGTCTCGCTAATTATTTTATTTCATTTTATTCAATTATATTTTATTTTACTTTGCTTTCCTTTACTATTTTTTTTTATTATTATTAGGGACAGGATTTTGCTATGAGGCCCAGGCTAGTCTCAATCTCCTGGACTGAAGCAATCCTCCCGCCTTGCCTCCCAAAGTGCTGGAATGACAGGCATAAATCACTAAGTCCGGTGAATTATTTTATTTTATTTTACTTTACTATTTTAATTTTTTTGTTTTGTTTTCTAGAGACAGAGTTTTGCAATGAGGCCAGGGCTAATCTCAAACTTCTAACCTCAAGCAATTCTCTCACCTCTGCTTCCCAAAATGCTGGGATGACAGGGAGAAACCACTAAGTCTGGCTAATTATTTTATTTTATTTTACTTTATTTTATTTTACTTTTTTTTTTTAAAGACAGGATTTGGCTATGAGGCCAAGGCTCATCTCAAATTCCTTGTCTCAAGCAATCCTCCTGCCTTGACTTCCCAAAGTGCTGGAATGACAGGCAGGAAGATTTTTTTTAATTTTATTTTATTTATCTATACTATTTTTTTTGTTTGTTTTCTAGAGAAAGGGTTTTGCTATGAGGCCCAAGCTAGTCTCAAATTCCTAGCCTCAAGTGATCCTCTAACCTCGGCCTTCCAAAATGCTGGGATGACAAGCTGGAGCCACTAAATCTGGCTAATTATTTTATTTTTTAAATTTTATTTTACTTTACTATTTTTATTTTTTATAGACAGGGTTTTGCTATGATGCCCAGGCTCATCTCAAAGTCCTGGCCTCAAGTGATCCTACCATTTCAGCCTCCTAAAATGCAGAGATGATGGGCAGGAGCCACTAAGTCTGGCTAATTATTTTATTTTATTTTATTTTACTTATTTGTTTATTTATTTGGTGGAGACAGGATTTTGCTATGAGGCCCAGATGAGTCTCAAACTCTTGGACTCAAGAGATACTACTTCTTTGGCCTCCCAATGTGCTGGGATGCCAGTCAGGAACCACTAGCTCTAATTATTTTACTTTATTTTATTTTCCTGTACTACTTTATTTCTAATTATGTAGAGACATAATTTGCTATGAGACCCTGACTAATCACAAGCTCCTGACTTCAAACGATGCTCCCACTTCGGCCTCCCAAAGTGCTGGGAAGACCGGCAGAAGCCACTAAGTCTAGCTAATTATTTCATTTATTTTATTTTATTTTACTTTATTTACTATTTTATTTTTTGATGCAGGGTTTTACTATGAGTCCCAGGCTACTCTCAAAATGCTGGTCTCAAGCATTCTTCCTGCCTCGCCCTCCCAAAGTGCTGGCATGTCAGGCAGGAACCACTGAGTTTGGGTAATTATTTTATTTCATTTTATTTCTTTATTTTCTTTTAATTTATTTCATTTTATTTTACTTCACTATTTTTTTTATTTTGTAGAGACAGGGTTTTTCTATGAGACCCAGACTACTCTCAGACTGCTGGACTCAAGCGATTCTCCCAGCTCGGCCTCCCAAAGAGCTTGAATGATAGGCAGGAACAACTAAATCTAATTATTTTATTTTATTTTATTCTGCTTTATTTGTTTTATTTAACTTTACTATTTTATTTTTTTATTTTGAAGAGACACGGTTTTGCTGTTGGGTCCAGGCTACTCTCAAACTCCAGGCTTCAAGTCATCTACCCACCTCAGTCTCCAAAAGTACTGGGAAGGTAAGCAGAAACCACTAAGTCTGGCTAATTATTTCACTTATTTTAATTTAATTTAATTTAATTTAATTTAATTTAATTTTTTTTATTTTGTAGAGACAAGGTTTGCTATGAGGCCCATGCTAGTCTCAAACTCCTGGCCTCAAGCAATTCTCCCACCTATGCCTCCCAAAGTGCTGGGATTTCAGGCAGGAACCACTATGTCTGGCTAATTATTTCATTTTATTTGTATTTATTTTATTTTATTTTACTTTACTATTTTATTTTTTTATTTTGCAGAGACAGGGTTTTGCTATCAGACCCAGGATAGTCTCAAACTCCTAGACTCAAGGGATCCTTCACCCTCAGCCTCCCTAAGTGCTGGGATGACATGCAGGAACCAAGAGTCTGGCTTATTTTATTCTATTTTATTTTATTTACTTTAGCATATAATTTTCTTAAGGGCAAGAGTATTTCTAAAAAGTTCAGGCTAGTCTCAGTCTCTTGACCTCAAGTGATGCTCCTGCCTTGGCCTCCTAAAGAGCTGGGATGCCAACATGGACACTAAGTTTGGCTATATATTTTACATTATTTTATTCAACTTTGCCAATTTATTTTTCTATTTTCTAGACACAGAGTTTTGCTATGAGGCCCAGACTAGTCTCGAGCTCCTAGCCTCAAGCAATATTCCACACTTGGCCTCCCAAAATGTTGGGATGCAAGGCAGGAACCACTAAGCCTGGCTAATTTTTGCTTTATTATTTTATTATTTTGTTTTGTTTTGTTTTACTTTACTTTACAATTTTATTTTTTTATTTTTTATAGTCAGGGTTATGCTATGACTCTCAGGCTTGTCTCAAACTCCTGTCCTCAAGCGATCCTCCTGTCTTGGCCTTCCAAAGTTCTGGGATGACAAGCAGGAACCACAAAGTCTGGCTAATTATTTTAATTTATTTTTTATTTGATTTTATTTTACTTTTTTTAATTTGATTTACTATTTTATTTATTCATTTTGTAGAGACAGGGTTTTGCTGTGAGACCCAAGCTAGTCTCAAACAGCTGACTTCAAGCAATGCTCCCACCTTGGCCTCCCAAAGTGCTAGGAAGACAGACAGAAACCACTAAGTCTGGCTAATTATTTTATATTCTATTTTATTTTATATTACTTTATTTTACTTTTTAATTTACTTTACTTTATTTTACTATTTTTTATTTTTATTTTTTAGAGACAGGATTTTTCTATGACTCCCAGGCTTGTCTCAAACTCATGGCCTCAAGAAATCCTCCTGCCTCGGTCTCCTAATGTGCAGGGATAATAGGCAGGAACCAGTAATTTTAGCTGATTATTTTATATTATATTACTTTATTTTATGGTACATTATTATTTAACTTTCTATTTTGAAGAGACCAGGTTTTGCTAGGAGGTCCAGGCTAGTCTATACTCCCTGGCCTTAAGTGATCCTCACGTCTCAACTTCCCAAAGTGCTGGGATGCCAAGCAGGAACCACTAAGTCTGGCAAATTATTTAATTTAATTATTTTATCTCTTTTTAATTTTACTGTAGCATTTTTTTTATTATTTAGAAACTGGGTTTTGCTATGACTCCCACTCTTGTCTCAAACTGCTGGCCTCAAGTGGTCCTCCTGCCTGGTCTTCAAAAGTGCTGGGTTGACAGGCAAGAACCACTAAGTCTGGCTAATTATTTTAATTTTAATTTTTTTATTTTATTTCAATTTAATTTAATTTGCTATTTTATCTATTCATTTTGTAGAGGGGGGTTTGGCTATGAGGCCCAGGCTAGTCTCAAACTGTTGGCCTCAAGCAATCCTCCTACTTAGGCTCCCAAAGTACTGGGAAAACAGAAACAACTAAGTCTAGCTAATTATAATGTGTATTTTATTTTACTTTACTATATTACATTTTTTATTCCTAGAGACAGAGTTTGCTATTAGGCCCAGGTTAGTCTCAAACTCCTGGCCTCAAGCAATATTCCATCCCTGGCCATC
Organism: Cephalopachus bancanus; assembly: GCA_027257055.1. NCBI lineage: Eukaryota > Metazoa > Chordata > Mammalia > Primates > Tarsiidae > Cephalopachus > Cephalopachus bancanus. Next base: position 67,439 of record JAPVLO010001180.1, read on the forward strand.
CAAAGTGCTGGGATGCCAGGCAGGAACGACTAAGTGGCTAATTATTTTATTTTATATATTTTATTTTACTATTTTAATATTTTATTTTGTAGAATCAGGGTTTGGCTTTGACTCCCAGGCTTGTCTCAAACTCCTGGCCTCAAGAGATCCTCCCACATCATCCTCCCAAATTGGCGGGTTGACAGCCAGGTACCACAAAGTCTGGCTAATTTTTTATTTTATTTTGTCTTATTTTATTCTATTCTATTTTATTTTAAATTACTTTATATTATTTTTCTTGACTTTACTATTTAAATTTTTTATTTTGTAGAATCAGGGTTTTGCTATGACTCATAAGCTTGTCTGAAACTCCTGGCCTCAAACAATCCTCCCACCTCAGCCTCCCAAAGTGCTGGGAAGACAATCAAAAATTACTGTGTGACTAATTATTATATTTATTTTATTTTATTTTAATTCATTTCATTTAATTTCATTTTACTTTACTATTGGATTTTTTTATATTTTGGAGACAGGGTTTTGCTATGAGTCCCAGGCTAGTCTCAAAATTCTGGGCTCAAGCAATCCTCCCACCTTGGCCTCCCTAGGTACTGGGATGACAGGCAGGAACCACTATGTCTGGTTAATTATTTTAATTCATTTTATTTTATTTTTTATTTCATTTCATTTTATTTTGCTTTATTTTGTTTTATTTTACTTGACTTTATTTTATTTTTACTTTTTAGAGATATGGATTTCTATGAGGACCAGGCTAGTCTCAAACACCTGAACTCAAGCAATCTTTCCACCTTAGCCTCCTAAACTTCAGATATGATAGGCAGGAACCACTATGTTTGGTTAATTATTTTATTTTACTTTATTATTTTATCTTTTTTATTTTGTAGAGACAGGGTGTTGCTAGGAGATCCAGGCTATTCTATCCTCCAGGACTAAATCAATTCTCTTGCCTCAGCCTCCCAAATTGCTGGGATACCAGGCAGGAACCACTAAGTCTGACTAATTATTATATTTATTTTATTTTATTTTAATTCAATTTATTTTACTTTACATTTTTTTTTTTTTTGAATCAGGGTTTTGCTATGAGTGCCAGACTTCTCTCAAACTCCTGGCCTTAACTGATCCTACCATCTCAGCTTCCCAAAATGCTGGGATGACAACCAGAAACCACTAAGTCTGGCTAATTATTATATTTATTTCATTTTAATTTCTTTTTTATTTTAATTCATTTTATTCAATTTTGCTATCTTATTTTTTTAATCTTTTGGAGACAGGGTTTTGCTATAAGCCCCAGGCTAGTCTCAAACTCCTGATCTCAAGCAATACTTTGACCTTGGCCTTTCAAAGTGCTAGGATGACAGGAAGGAACCACTAAGTCTGGCAAATTATTTTAATTTACTTTGCTTTATTTTATTTTACTTCATTTTATTTTGTTTTATTTTGCTCAACTATCTTTCTGATTTTCATTTTTTAGAAATAGGGTTTTCTGTGAGGACCAGGCTAGTCTTAAGCACCAGGACTCAAGAGATTCTCCCACCCTGGCCTCCTAAAGTGCAGGGATGACAGGCAAGAAACCCTAAGAATGGCTAATTACTTTATTTTATTGTTTTATTTTGTTTTATTTTACTTTACGATTTTATTTTTTTATTTTGTAGAGATAGGGTGTTGCTAGGAGACCCAGGCTAGTCTTAATTCCAGACCTAAAGAGAACCTTTGCCTCAGCCTCCCAAAGTGCTGGGATGCCAGGCAGGGACCACTAAGTCTGGCTAATTATTGTATTTATTGTTTTTTATTTATTTTATTTTATAATTTACTTTACTATCTTAATTTTCTATTTTGTAGAATCAGGATTTTGCTATGACTCCCAGACTTATCTCATACTCCTGGCCTCAAGATATCTTCCCACCTTAGCCTGCTAAAGTATAGGGTTGAGAGACACAAATTACTATGTCTGGCTAATTAATTTTTTTTTTTTGAGTTGGAGTCTCACTCTGTCGCCCAGACTGGAGTGCAGTGGCTGCTCCCGGCCACCGCAGCCTCGACCTGCTGGGCTCCGGCGATCCTTCCGCCTCAGCCTTCCGAGTAGCCGGAATTACAGGCATGCGTTACCACGCCTGGCTGATTTTTTTGATTTATTGTAGAGATGAGGTCTCGCTGCCCAGGCGGGTCTCAAACCCACGGGCTCAGGCAATCCACTCACCTCAGCCTCCCAAAGGCGCGGGATTACAGGCTGAGCCACCGAGACTGGCGGCTAATTAATTTTTATTTTATTTTAGTTTATTTTACTTAACTTTATTTTACTTTACTATTTTTTAAAAATTTTTTTAGAGACAGGGTTTTGCTATGCCTCCCAGGCTGGTGTCAAACCCCTGGCCTCAAGTGATCCTTCCACCATGGGCTCCTAAAGTGTAGGATTGAGAGACAGGAAACACTACGACTGGCTAATTATATTTTAGTATTTTATTTTACTTTACTTTTTACTTTACTTTACTTGACCATATTATTATTTTATTTTGTGGAGACAGATTTTTTTTTAATGAAGTCCAGGCTAGTCTCAAAAACCTGACCTCAAGACTCCCTCACACCTAGGCCTCCCTAAGTGGTGGAATGATAGCCAGGAACCACAAAGTCTGGCTAATTTTTTTATTTCACTTTATTTTATTTAAAAATTTTTATATTATTTTATTTTCATTTAATTTACTATTTTAATTTTTTTATTTTGTAGAATCAGGGTTTTGCTATGACTCCCAGACTTATCTCAAACTCCTGGCCTCAAACGATCCTTCCGCCTCAGCCTCCTAAAGTGTAGGGCTGAGAGACAGGAACCATTATATCTGGCTATTATTTTAGTTTTTATTATTTTTTTTGTTTAATTTAATTTTTATTTTACTTTATGACTTTATTTTATTGGGGGGGCACAGGGTTTTGCTATGAGTCCCAGGCTAGTCTCAAACTGTTGGGCTAAAGCAAGCCTCATGCCTTGGCCATCCAAAGTGCTGGGATGACAGGCAGGAACCACTAAGTCTGGCCAATTATCTTAATTTATATTATTTTATTTTATCTTAATTTTTAACTTTATTTTATTTTGTTTTATTTTACTTGACTATTTTTTGATTTGTATTTTTTAGGGTTTTCTATGAGGACCAGGTTAGTCTCAAACTCCTAGCCTCAAGCGATCCTCCCACTTCGGCCTCCTAAAGTGCAGGGATGACAGACAGGAACCACTAAGTCTGGTAATCATTTTATTTTATGTATATTTTTCTTTATGATTTTATTTTTTTTATTTTGTAGAGACAGTGTGCTGCTAGGAGACTCAATCTAGTTTGAACTCCAGGTCAAAAGAGATCCTTTTCATGGCCTCCCAAAGTGCTGGAATGCCAGTTAATAACCACTAAGTCTAGCTAATTATTATGTTTATTTTATTTTAATTTATTTTATTTTATTTCATTTTATTTTGTTTAACTTTACTATTTAATTTTACCTTTTTTAAAAACAGGGTTTTGCTATGAGTCCCTGGCTGATCTCAAACTCCCGGTCTCAAGCGATCCTATGACCTCAGCCTCCTAAAGTTGTAGGTTTGAGAGACAGGAACCACTATGTCTGGCTAATTATATTTTATTATTTTATTTTATTTTGCTTTACTATTTTATTTTTTATTTTTTGAAGACAGCATTTTGCTATGACTACTCAGCTTGTCTCAAACTCCTGGCCTCAAGTGATCCTCCTGCCTCAGTCTCCTAAAGTGCAGGGATGAGAGACAGGAACCACTATGTCTGACTAATGATATTTTATATTTTATTTTACTTTACTTTACTTTTCACTTTAGTGTATTATATTTTTATTTTGTTGACACAGGTTTTTCGAATGAAGTCCAGGCTAGTTTTAAACTCCTGTCCTTAGTGATCCTCACACCTGGGCCTTCTATTATGGTGTGATGCCAGGCATGAACCACTAAGTCTGGCTAATTATTTTATTTTATTTATTTTATGTTAATGTTTTATATTTTATTTTATTTTATGTTACTTTATAGGTGTTTTTTTTTTGGTAAAATCAGGGTTTTGCTATGATTCCCAGGCTTGTCTGAAACTCCTAGCCTCAAGTGATCCTCCCACCTCAACCTCCCAAAGTGTTAGGAAGACAGTCAGAAGCCACTAAATCTGGCTAATTAATGTATTTATTTCATATTTCTTTTAGTTTTTAAATTCCTTGTATTTAATTTTATTTTGCTTTATCATTTTATGTTTTTAGTTTTTGTGGACAGGGTTTTGCTATGAGTTCCAGGCTAGTCACAAACTCCTGGGCTCAAGAAATCCTCCCGCCCCAGCCATGTGCTGGGATGACAGGCAGGAACTACAAAGTCTGGCCAATTATTTTAATTTATTTTATTTTGCTTTGTTTTATTTTATTTTATTTTGTTTTGTTTTGTTTTGTTTTACTTGAATATATTTTTTATTTGTATTTTTTAGAGATAGGGTTTTCTATGAGGACCAGGCTAGTATCAAATTCCTGGCCTCAAGCAATCTTCCCACCTCAGCCTCCCAAAGTGCAGGAATGACAGGCAGGAACCACTAATTTTGGCTAATTATTTTATTTTATGTTATATTGTTTTATTTTATTTTTATTTTACTTTATGATTTTATTTTTTTTATTTTGTAGAGACAGGGTGGTGCTAGGAGACCCAGGCAAATCTAAATTTCAGACCTAAAGAGATCGTTCGTCTCAGCCTCACATGCTTCAATGCCAGACAGGAACCACTAAGTGTGGCTAATTATTATATTTATTTTATTTTATTTTATTTTACTTTACTATTTTATTATTATTTTTTTTAGAGACAAGGTTTTGCAATGAGTCCCAGGCTGGTCTCAAACTCCTGGCCCCAAACAATCCTCCCACCTTGACCTTCTAAAATGTTGACTTGGGAGACAGGAACCACAATGCCTGGCTAATTATATATTATTAGTTTAGTTTAGTTTAGTTTAACTTACATAACTTAATTTTACTTTATTATTTTATTTTTTAGAAACTGGGTTTCTCTATGAGTCCCAGACTATCTCAAACTCCTGGCCTCAAGTGATCCTCCCACCATGACCTCCTAAACTATAGGGCTGAGAGACAGGAACCATTATGTCTGACTAATTATATTTTATTATTATTATTTTATTTTACTTTATTGTATTATTTTTATTTTGTTGATACAGTTTTTTCTAATGAATCCCAGGCTAGTTTCAAAATCCTGGCCTCAAGCAATCCTCACACCTTGGCCTTCTAAAATGCTGGGAAGCCAGGCACAAACCACTAAGTCTGACTAATTATTTTATTTTATTTATTTTATTTTATTTTATGGTATTATTTTTTTTTATTTTGTAGAGACATGATTTTGCTATGAGGACTAGGCAAGTCTCAAACTCCTGACCTTAAGCCATCCTTCTGCCTTGGCCTCCCAAAGTAGTGGGATGACACCCAGGAACCACAAAATTTGGCTAATTTTTTTATTACATTGCATTACATTACATTACGTTATATTATATTTTTCATTTTTTATTTTATTTTAATTTACATTACTGTTTTGATTTTTTATTTTGTAGAATCAGGGTTTTGCTATGACTCCCAAGCTTGTCTCAAAATTCTAGCATCAAGCTATCATCTCACCTTGGCCCACCAAATTACTGGGAATATAGCCAGAATCCACTAATCTGAGTATTTATTATATTTATTTCATTTTAATTACTTTTATTTTATTTTTATTCAGTTTATTAAATTTTATTTTACTTTATTATTTTATTTTTGGGGACAGAGTTTTGCTATGAGTCCCAGAGTAGTCTCAAATTCCTGAGCTCAGCAATGCTCCCAACTCAGCCTTACAAAGTGCTGGAATGACAGGCAGGAACTACTAAGTCTGGCCAATTATTTTAATTCATTTTATTTTATTTTTTAATTTGTATTTATTTTATTTTATTTTTATTTATTTTGTTTTATTTTACTTATCTATATTTTCGGTTTTAATTTTTTAGAGATTGAGTTTTCTATGAGGACCAGGCAAGTCTCAAACTCCTCCCCTCAAGCTATCCTCCCACCTCAGCCTCTGAAAGTGCAGAAATGACAGGCAGGAAACACTAATTTTGGCTAATAATTTCTATTTTACTTTATTTTGTTTTATTTATTTTATTTTATTATAACATTTTATTTTATTATAATTTACTTTATAATTTTACTTTTTTTATTTTGTTGAGACAGTGTGTTGTGAGTAGGTCCAGGCCAGTCTAAACTCCAGGCCTAAAGTGATTCTCTTGCCTTGGTCTCCCAAAGTGCTGGACTGCCAAGCAGGAACCACTGAGTCTGGCTAATTTTTATTTTTTTACTTTTTGATGACAGGGTTTTGCTATGAGTCCCAGGTTTGGCTGAAACTCCTGGTTTTTAATTTAATTTAATTTAATTTTATTTTATTTTACTTTACTATTTTAATTTTTTATTTTGTAGAATCAAGGTTTTGCTATGAATCCCAGGCTAGTCTGAAACTCCTGGCTTCAAGTGATCCTCCCACCTTGGCCTCCCAAAGTGCTCAGATGACAGGCAGGAAACACTATGTCTGGTTAATAATTATATTTATTTTATTTTAATTTACTGTATTTTATTTCATTCCATATTATTTTATTTTACTTTAGTGGTTTTTAAAAAATGTTTTAGTGACAGTGTCTTGCTATGTATCTGAGGCTGTTCTCCAATGTCTGTACTCAAGCAATCCTCCTGCCTTGCATCCTAAATTGCAGGGATAGAGAAAGAAACCACTATGTCTAATTATTTTATTATTTTATTTTATTTTACTTTATTTTATTTCATTTCATTTCATTCCATTTTATTTTACTTTACCGTTTTGTTATTTTATTTCATAGAGTCAGGGTTTTGCTATGAGTCCCAGGCTAGTCTCAAACTCCTGGCTTCAAGAATTCCTCCCTCCTCAGCCTCTCACAGTGCTGGGATGCCAGCCAGAAACCACTAAGTCTAGCTAACTATTTAATTTAATTGAATTTATTGCATTTTATTTTACTTTACTTTTTAAAATTTTTTTAGAGACAGGCTTTTGCTATTAGTATCAGGATAGTCGTAAACTCCTGGTCTCAAGCAATCCTTGCACCAATACCTTCAAAATTTCTGGAATGACAGGCAAGAACTGCTAAGTCTGGCTAATTTATTTTATCATTTTATTGTATTTTACTTTACTTTACTTTTTTATTTTTTATTTTTTTAGAGTCAGGGTTTCACTATGAGTCCCAAGCTAGTCTCAAACTTCTGGCTTCAAGCAATCCTCCCACCTCGGCCTCCAAAAGTGCTGGAATGCCAGGCAGGAACCACTGAGTCTGGCTAATTAGTATATTTATTTTATTTTAATTTATTTAACCTTATTTCATTTCATTTTATTTTACATTACTACTTTATACTTTTATTTTGTTAGACAAAGTTTTCTGCTATGTGTCTCAGGCCAGTCAAAAATGCCTGGCCTTAGCAATACTAATTCCTGTGCCTTCCAAATTGCTGTGATAACAGGCAGGAACCACTACATGTGGCTGAATATTTTATTTTATTTTACTTTATTTTAGTATTTTAATTTTTTTAATTTTTGGAGTCAGGGTTTTGCTATGACTTCCAGGTTTCTCTTAAACTCCTAGCCTTAAGTGATTCTCCCACCTTGACCTCCTAAAGAGCAGGGATGAGAGACAGGAACCACTATGTCTGGCTAATTATATTTTATACTTCATTTCATTTTATTTTACTTTATTTTGCTTTATTATACTTTTTTTTTATTTTGTAGAGACAGGTTTTTCCAGTGAAGCCCACACTAGTCTCAAACTCCTGGCCTCAAGCAATCCTCACGCCTCAGTCTTCTAAAATGATGGAATGCCAGGCACAAACCATTGTCTGACTAATTATTTTATCTTATTTATTTTATTTTATTTTACTTTACTATTTTATTTTTTATATTTTTGAGACAGGGTGTTGCTATGAGTCCCAGTTTAGTCTCAAACTTCTGACTCAAATGATCCTCATGCCTCTGCCTCCCAAAGTGCTGGGATGCCAGGCATGAACTACTAAGTCTGGCTAATTTTTATATTTATTTTATTTTATTTTACTTTTCTATTTATTTTATTTTTTTAGAGACAGGGTTTTGTTATGACTCCCAGGCTGATCTGAAACTCCTGGCCTCTAGTGATCCTCACACCTCAGTCTTCTAAAGTGCTAGAATGCCAGGCACAAACCTGGCTAATTATTTTATTTTATTTTATTTTATTTTACTTTTCTTTACAGTTTAATTTTTTTATTTTTTAGAGTCATGGTTTTGGTATGAGGATTAGGCTAGTCTCAAGCTCCTAGCCTCAAGTCATCCTTGTGCCTTGGCATCCTAAAGTGGTGGGATGAAAGTCAGGACCAGGAATTCTGGCAAATTTTTTTATTTTATATCATTTCATTTCATTTTACTTTATTATTTAATTTTTTATTTTGTAGAATCAGGGTTTACTCTGACTCCCAGTCTTGTCTTAAACTTCAGGCTTCAAGCGATCCTCCCTCCTCAGTCTCCCAAAGTAATGGAAATAAGGCCAGAAATAAGTACGTCTGGCTAATTATATATTTTTTCTTTTATTTTGATTTTGATTCACATTGTTTAATATTATTTTTCTTTAATATTCTATTAATTTATTTTTTTGAGACAGGGTTTTACTATGAGTCCCAAGCTAGTCTCAATCTCCTTGGCTCAAGCATCCTCCTCCCTTAGCCTCCCAAAATGCTGGGATGACAAGCAGGAACCATTAAGCATGGCTAATTATTATATTTATTTTATTTTGTTTTGTTTTACTTTACTCTGCTTTACTAGATTTTTTTTATTTTTTAGGACAGGTTTTTCCAGTTAAGCCCAGGCTAGTCTCAAACTCCTGGCCTCAAGCAACCCTCAAGCCTCGGTCTCCCAAAATGCTGGGATGCCACACAGGAACCACAAAGTCTGGCTAATTATTATATTTGTTTTATTTTATTTTATTTATTATATTTTACTTAGAGTATAATTTTTTTATTTTGTAGAGAAATGGTTTTGTTATGAGGGCTAAGCTAGTCTCAATCTCCTGGCCTCAAGGGATCCTTCCACCTTGACCTAAAATGCAGAGATGACAGGTAAAAACCACTAAGTTTTACTAACTATTTTTTTACTTTATTTTATTTTACTTTATTATTTTATTTTTTTATTTGTAGAGAATGGTGTTTCTAGGAGACCTAGGCTATTCTAAACTCCAGGCCTAAAGCAATCCCTCACCTAGGTCTACCAAAGTGTTGGGAGGTCAGGCAAGAAACACTAAATCTGGCTAATTATTTAATTTAATTTAATTTATTATTTTTTATTATTTTTTTTATTTTTTAGAGTTAGCGTTTTGCTATGAGTCCCAGGCTAGTCTCACACTCCTGGCTTCAAGCAATCCTCATGCCTAGGCCACCCAGAAAGCTGGGAAGCCAGCCAGAAACCACTAAGATTGGCTAATTATTATATTTATTTCATTTTAATTTCTTATATTTTATTTTAATTAATTTTATTTAATTTCATTTTACTTCACTATTTTTATTTATTTTTTTGCTGACAAGATTTTGCTATGAGTCCCAGGCTAGTATCAAACTCCTAGGCTCAAGAAATACTTCCGCCTTGGCCTTTCAGAGTGCTAGGATGACAAGAAGGAACCATTAAGACTGGAAAATTATTTTAATTTCTTTCATTTCATTTTATTTTATTTTAAATCATTTAACCTTGTTTTATTTTGTTTTATTTTACTCCACTTTTTATTATTTGAACTTTTTAGAAATAGGGTTCTATGAGGACCAGGCTAATCTCAAACTCCTGGCCTAAAGCGATCTTCCCACCTCAGCCTCCCAAACTGCTGGAAAGACAGCCAGAAACCTCTAAACCTGGCTAATTATTATATTTGTTTTATTTTATTTTTTATTTTACTTTTCTATTTTTATTTTTTTGTTTTTTAGAGACAGGGTTTTGCTCTGACTCCAAGGCTAGTCTCAAACTCCTGGCTTCAAGTAATCCTCCAGCCTCAGCATCTCTAAGTGCTGGGAAGACAGGTAGGAACACTAAGTCTGTCTGATTATTATATTTATTTTATTTTAATTTAATTTATTTTATTTCATTTCATTTTACTATTTTCTTTCTTTTATTTTTTAAAGACCAGGGTTTTTATATTAGTCCCAGGCACGTCTCAAACTCCTGGCCTTAAGCTGTCCTCCTGCCTCGGCCTTTCAATGTGCTGGGATGACAGGCAGGAACCACTAAGTCTGGCTAATTATTTTATTTTATTTCACTTTATTTTATTTTATGTTCCATTACTATTTTATGTTTTTATTTTTATTTTTTATTTATTTAGAGTTGGAGTCTCACTCTGTCAACCTGCTGGGCTCCAGCGATCCGTCCGCCTCAACCTTCCAAATAGCCGGAATTACAAGCATGCACTACCACGCCTGGCTGATTTTTTTATTTATTGTAGAGATGAGGTCTCGCTGCCCAGGCAGGTCTCAAACCCTGGACTCAGGCATTCCACTCACCTCAGCCTCCCAAAGGCACGGGATTACAGGCTGAGCCACCGAGCCAGCTATGTTTTTATTTTTTAGAGATAGTATTTCCTATTAGGACCAGGCTAGTCTCAAACTCCTGGCCTCAAGCAATCCTCACACCTTGTCCTCCTAAAGTGCAGGGATGCCAGGGAGGAACCACTAAGTTTGGCTATTTATTTAATTTTTTAAATTTTATTTTATTGTATTTTATATTATATTATTTTTATTTTAATTTATTTTACTTTTTTCTTTTTTTATATTTAGAGATAGGGTCTTGCTATTAGTCCCAGGCAAGTATCATACTCCTGTCCTCAAGCAATCCTACCACCTCGGATTTCCAAAATGCTGGGGTGACAGGCAGGAACTACCAAGTCTGACTATTTTAGTTTGTTTTATTTTATTTTATTTTACTTTACTATTTTATTTTTTAGAGACAGAGATTTCCTATGATTCCCAGGCTACTCTCAAACTACTGGCCTTAAGCAATCCTCCCACCTCGGCCTTCCAAAGTGCTGGGATGATAGGGAGGAACCACTAATTTAGTCAATTATTTTATTTTACTTTACTGTTTTTTAATTTTTATTTTTAGATACAGGGTTTTCTAAGAAGATTAGGCTAGTCTCAAACTCCTGTCCTCAAGTAATCCTCCCACCTTGGCCTCCTAAAGTGCAGGGATGACAGAGAGGAACCACTACGTTTGTCTAATTATATATTTTATTTCATTTATTTTATTTTATTTTACTTTATTAATATTATATTTTATTTTTCAGAGACAGGGTTTGTTAGGAGGTCCAGGCTAGTCTAAATTCCTGGTATCAAGCGAGCCTCCTGCCTCAGCCTCCAAAAGTGCTGGCATGCCAGGCAGGAACCACTAAGTCTGGCTATTTATTTTATTTTATTTTATTTTATTTTAGGTAACTATTTTATTTTTTATTTATTAGTGATCAGGTTTTGCTATGTGTGCCAAACCTAGTGTCAAACTCCTGTCCTCAAGCAATCTTCCCAACTCCATTTCCCAATGTGCTGGGGGGCCAGGCAGGAACCACAAAGTCTGGCTAATTATTTTAATTTATTTATTTTACAGTTTTATTTTTTATATTTTTTTGAGTCAGGATTTTGCTATGAGTCCCAGGCTGGTCTCAAACTCCTGGCTTCAAGTGATCCTCCTGCTCAGTCTCCAAAAATGCTGGATTGCCATGCAGGAACCACTAAGTTGGCTAATTATTTTATTTATTTTTATTTATTTCATTTTATTTTACTTTACTACTTTTTTTTAAATTTTGTTGAGAGACGTTTTTGCTATGAGGCCCAGGCTAGTCTCAAACTCCTGGCCTCAGGTGGTCCTCTGGCCTCAAACTTCCAAAGTACTGTGATGACAACCAGGAATCACTAAATCAGGCTAATTATTTTATTTTACTTTATTTTATTTTATTTCAATTTATTCTACTATTTTATTTTTTTATTTTTGGTGTTGACAGGGTTTTGCTGAATCCCAGGCTCGTTTAAAACTCTGGGCCTCAAGCCTACCTCCTGCCTCAGCCTCCCAAAGTGCTGGGAAGACAGCCAGAAACCACTAAGTCTGGGCAATTATTATATTTATTTATTTTATTTTATTTCATTTCATTTCATTACATTTTATTTATAATTTCTTTTTTTTTATTTTCCAGAGACAGGGTTTTGCTATGAGACCAGGCTAGTCTGAAACTCCTAGCCTCAAGGAATTTTCCTGCCTCCCCCTCTCAAAGTGCTGGGATGCCAAGCAGAAACCATTAAGTCTGGCTAATAATTTCATTATATTATATTTTATTTTATTTTAATTTCCAATTTTGTTTTTTTATTTGTAGGGACAGGGTTTTGTATGAGGCCCAGACTACTGTCAAACTCCTGGCCTCAAGCAATTCTCCCACCTCGGCCTCCCAAAGTGCTGGAATGACAGGCAGGAACCTCTACATCTGGGTAATTATTATTTTATTTTATTTTATTTTATTTTATTTTACTTTCTCTTATTTTTTAGAGACAGGGTTTTGCTATGAGGCCCAGACTAGGCCCAAACTCCTGGCTTCAAGTGATCCTCGCACCTCTGCTTCCTAAAGTGCAGGGATGACAGGAAGGAATCATAAAATCTGTCTAATTATTTTTTCTTTTATTTTGTTTTATTTTATTTTATTTTATTTATTTATTTATTTATTTATTTTTTTTTTGAGTTGGAGTCTCACTCTGTCGCCCAGACTGGAGTGCAGTGGCCGCTCCTGGCCACCGCAGCCTCGCCTGCTGGGCTCTGGCGATCCTTCCGCCTCAGCCTTCCAAGTAGCCGGAATTACAGGCATGCGCTACCACGCCCGGCTGATTTTTTGATTTATTGTAGAGATGAGGTCTCGCTGCCCAGGCGGGTCTCGAACCCGTGGGCTCAGGCAATCCACTCACCTCAGCCTCCCAAAGGCGCGGGATTACAGGCTGAGCCACCGAGCCCGGCTTATTTTATTTTATTTTACATTACTATTTTATTTATTTGTTTATTTTTATTAGAGACAATGTTTTTCTATGAGTCCCTGGCTAGTCTCAAACTCCTTTTCTCAAGTGATCCACTCACCTTGGCCTCCCAGAGTGCTGGATGACAAGCAGGAGCCACTAAGTCTGGCTAATTATTATTTTTTATTATATTTTAATTGATTTAATTTAATTTTACTTTACTATTTTATTTTTTATTTTCTAGAGATATGGTTTTGCTATGAGTTCCAGGCTAGTCTCAAACTCGTGGCCTCAAGTCATCCTCCCATCTTGACCTCACAAAATGCTGGAATGACTGGCAGGAACCTCTATGTCTGGCTAATTATTATTTTATTTTATTTTACTTTACTTTACTTTTTAATTTTTTAGAGAGAGAGTTTTGCTATGAGGCCCAGGCTAGTCTGAAACTCCTGGCCTCAAACGATTCCTCCACCCCAGCCTCCTACAGTGCAGGGATGGCATTCAGGAACAACCTAGTCTGTTTTATTATTGTATTGTATTGTATTTTACGTTATTATTTATTTATTTATTTTGAAGAGACAAGGTTTTTCTATGAATCCCCAGCTAGTCCCAAACTCCTGGTCTGAAATGATCCCCCCACTTCAGCCTCCTAAAATCCTGGGATGACAGGGAGGAACCACAAATTCTAACTAATTATTATAATTTATTTTACTTTATTTATTTATTTATTTTGGGGGGAGGTTTTGTTATAAGGCCCAGGCTAGTCTCAAACTCCTGGTCTCAAATGATCCTCCCACCTTGACCTCCTAAAGTTCTGGGAAGACAGGGCGGAACCACTAAGTCTAGCTAATTATTTTATTTTATTTTATTATACTTCATTATTTTATTTTTTAGAGACAGGGATTTCCTGTGAGTCCCAGGCTACTTTCAAACTCCTGGTCTCAAGCAACCCTCTCACCTCGGCCTTGCAAAGTGTTGGAATGACAGAGAGGAAACACTAAGTCAGGCTGATTATTTTCATTTATTTCATTTTATTTTACTTTACTATTTTTTTATTTTTTAGAGACAGAGTTTTCTATGAGGATCAGGCTAGTCTCCAACTCCTGGCCTCAAGTGATCCTCCTGCCTCAGCCTCCTAAAGTGCAGGGATGACAGACAGGAACCACAAAGTTTGTCTAATTATTTTATTTCACTTTACTATTTTATCTTTTAAATTTTTAGTGACAGGATTTTGCTATGAGTGCCAGGCTAGTCTCAAACTCCTGACCTCAAGTAATTCTCCTGCCTCGGCCTCCTAAAGTGCTGAGAAGACACCCAGAAACCACTGTCTGGCTAGTTATCATATATATTTTACTTTAATTTATTTAATTTTATTTTATTTCACTATTTTTTTTCATTTTTTAGAGAGAGTGTTTTGCTATTAGGCCCAGTCTATTCTCAAACTCCTGGCCTTAAACAATCTTCCAGACTCAGCTTCCCAAAGGGCTGGGATGCCAGGCACAAACTACTATATCTAAGTATTTTATTTTATTTTATTCTATCTATCTTATTTTATTTTACTTTAATATTTATTTTTTTATTTGTAATGACAGGGTTTTACTATGAGGCCTAGGCTTGTCTCAAACTCCTGGCCTCAAGCGATACTCGCACCCCGGCTTGCTAAAGTGCAGGGATGACAGCAGGAACCACAAAGTCTGTCTAATTATTTTGTTATATATTATTTTATTTTAATTTACTATACTATTTTATTTTTATTTTTTGAGACAGGGTTGTGCTATAAGGCACAGGCTAGTCTCAAACTTTTGGGTCAAGCAATCCTCTCACCTTGACCTCCCAACGTGCTATGAAGAAAGCCAGAAACCACTGTCTGGCTAATTATTAAAATCATTATATTTTAATTTACTTAATTTCATTTTATTTTACTATTTTATTATTTTTATTTTCTAGAGGCAGGGTTTTGATATGAGTTCCAGGCTAGTCTCAAACTCCTGGCCTCAAGCCATCCTCCTGCCTCAGTCTCCCAAAGTGCAGGGATGGCAGGCAGGAACCACTTAGTATGTTTTTTGTTTTATTTTATTTCACTTTACTTTATTATTTTATTTTTTTATTTTGTAGAGACAGCATTTTTTTATGAGGCCCAGGCTTGTCCCAAACTCCTGAACTCAAGAGATCCTCCCAACTCGGACTTCCATTGTGCTGGGGTGACAGGCAGAAACAACTAAGTCTGGATAATTATTTCATTTTATTTTACTTTACATATTTTTTTCAATTTTGAATATACAGAGCTTTTCTATGAAGCTTAGACTAATCTCAAATGCTTGGCCTCAAGTGATCATTCCACCTCGGCCTCCCAACATGCTAGGAAGACAGTCAGAAATGACTAAGTCTAGATAATTATTATATTCATTTACTTATTATTTAGATTACTTTATTTAGTTTTATTTTATTTTATTTTGCTTTACTACTTTATATTTTTAATTTTTAGATACAGAGTTATGCTATGAGGTCCAGGCTAATCTCAAAGCCCTGGCCTCAATTGATCCTCCCATCTCAGACTCCCAAAGTGCTGGGATAACAGGCAGGAACCACTAATTATGACTAATTATTTTATTTTATTTCATTTTTTAATTTCATTCTATTTTAAAATTTATTTTTTTGTTTTCTAAAGATGGGCTTTTGCAATGAGGCCCTAGCTAGTCTCAAACTCCTGGCCTCAAGCAATTCTCCTGCCTCTACCTCCCAAAGTCCTGGGATGACAGGCAGGAACCTCTAAATCTGGCTAATAATTTAATTTAATTTAATTTAATTTTTTTTATTTTCCAGAGACAGGGTTTTCCTATGAGTCCCAGGCTAGTCTCAAACTCCTGGCCTCAAGCAATTGTCCTGCCTCTGCCTCCCAAAGTGCTGGGATGCCAAGCAGGAACATTGTTTGCCTAATTACTTCTTTTTATTTTATTTTATTCAATTCTATTTTATTTTATTTCTATATTTTATTTTTTTTATTTGTAGGAAAAGGGTTTTATATGAGGCCCAGGCTACTCTCAAACTCCTGGCCTCAAACAATCCTCCTGCCTCGGCCTCCCAAAGTGCTGAGAAGACATCCAGAAAACACTAAGACAGGCTAATTATTTTATTTCTTTTATTTCAAGTTGTTCCATTTCATTTTATTTTATGTTAGTTTGCTATTTTTTATTTTTTAGAGATAGCATTTTGCTATTAGGCCCAGGCTATTCTCAAACTCCTGGCCTCAAGCAATTTTCCTGACTTGGCTTCCCAAAGTGCTGGGATGCCAGCCAGGAACCACTATATCTGGCTAATTATTTTATTTTATTTTATCCTATTTTATGTTATTTTACTTTACTTTTTTTAATTTGTAGAGACAGTGTTTTACTCTGAGCCCCAGGGTAGTCTCAAATTCTTGGCCTCAAATGATCCTCGCACTTTGGCCTCGAAAGTGCAGGGATGGCAGGCAAGAACCACAAAGTCTGGCTGTTTATTTTGTTTTGTTTTATACTATTTTATTTTATTTTGCTATTTTAGTTCTTTTATTTTGTAGAGACAGAGTTTTGCTATGAGGCCCAGGCTAGTCTCAAACTCCTGGCCTCAAGCAATCCTCACACCTCAGCCTCCCAAAGTGCTGGGAAGACAGCCAGCAACCACTGTCTGCCTAATTAGTATATTTATTTAATTTTAATTTATTTTATTTTACTTTAGTTTTTTTTATATTTATTTTCTAGAGACAGGGTTTTGCTATGAGTCCCAGGTTAGTCTCAAACTCCTGGCTTCAAGCAATCCTCATGCCTCAGCCTCCTAAAGTTCAGGGATGGCAGGTAGGAACCACCTAGTTGGCTTATTATTTTATTTCATTTTTTATTATATTATATTATTTTAGTTTAGTTTATTATTTTATTTTATATTTTTTAGAGACAGGGTTTTGCTAGTCTCAAACTCCTGGACCAATGGGAACCTCCCACCTTGGCCTCCCAATGTGCTGGGATGACAGGCAGGAACCACTAAGCCTGGCTAATCATTTTATTTTATTTTACTTTACTACATATTTTTTATTTTGTATACACAGGGTTTTTCTATGAAGCCCAGACTAGTAGCCTCAAACTCTTGGCCTCAAGTGCCTTGAGTTTGGCCTTGGCCTCCCAAAGTGCTAGGAAGACAACCAGAAACCTCTATGTCTGGCTAATCATTATATTCACTTTATTATAATTTGGATGATTTTATTTCATTTTAGTTTACTTTAGTATTTTATTTTTTTGTTTTTTAGAGGTAGGTTTATGTTATGGGGACAAGGTTAATTTCAAACTCCTGGTCTCAATTGATCCCTCCACCTTGGACTCCCCCAGTGCTGGGATGACAGGCAGGAAACACTAATAAGCCTAATTATTTTAATTTCTTCCATTTAATTTATTTTATATTATTTTATTTTATTTCATTTCATTAAACTTCACTGTTTTATTTATTTATTTTGTAGAGACAGGGTTTTGCTATGGAGCACAGTCTAGTCTCAAACTCCTGGTGTCAAGCGATCCTCACACCTCAGGCTCCCAAAATGCTATGGGGACAATCAAAAACCACTAGTCTGGCTAGTTATTCTATTTATTTTATTTTAATCTCTTCTATTTTATTTTAATTCATTTTATTTAATTTTATTTTATTTACCATTTCTTTTTTTATTTTTTAGAGACAGGGTTTTGCTATGAGTCCCAGGCTAGTCTCAAACTCTGAACTGAAGCATTCCTCCTGCCTTGGTCTTCCAAAGTGATGGGAGGACAACCAGGAACCACTAAGACTGGCTAATTATTCTATTCTATTCTATTCTATTTTACTTTACTTTACTATTTTATTTTTTTAATTGTAGAGACAGGGAATTGCTATGAGGCCCAGGTTAGTCTTAAATTCCTGGACTCAAGTGATCCTCCACCTCGGCCTCCCCAAGTGCTGGTATGATAGGCAGGAACCACACTAAGTCTGGCTAATTATTTTATTTATTTTATATCAATTTATTTTATTTTACTTTACTGTTTTATCTTTTAGAAACAAGGTTTTGCTATGAGTCCCAGGCTAGTCTCAAACTCTTGGCTTCAAGTAATCTTCTTGCCTAGGCTTTCTAAATTGCTGGAATGACAGGCAGGACCCACTTAGTCTGGCTAAATTTTTATTTTATTTTATGTTATTTTACTTCACTATTTTATTTATTTATTTTGTAGAGACAATGGTTTGCTATGGAGCCCAGGCTAGTCTTAACCTCATGGCCTCAAGCGATCATTCTGCCTTGGGCTCCCAAATTGCTGGGAAGACAGTAAGAAACCACTGAGTCTTGCTAATTATTATATTTAATTTATTTTATTTTACTATTTTATTTTTTTAGATACAGGTGCCAGACAGGAGCCACTAAGTCTGGCTAATTATTTTATTTTATTTATTTATTTTTATTTTGTAGAGACAGTGTTTTGTTATAACACCAGGCTAGTCTCAAACTACTGGCCTCAAGCCATCCTCCTGCTTCAGCCTCCCAAAATGCTGGGATGCAGGCAGGAGCCACTAACTCTGGATAATTATTTTATTTTACCTCACTATTTTATTTATTTATTTTGTAGAGACAAGGTTTTGCTATGGAGCCCAGGCTAGTCTTAAACTCCTGCTTCAGCCTCCTATATTCCTGAGAAGAAAGCCAGAAACCACTAAGTCTGGCTAATTATTATATTTATTTTATTTTATTTTACTTTACTCTTTTTTTTTTCTAGAGACAAGGTTTTGCTATAGCTCAGGCTAGTCTCAAAATCCTGACCTCAAAGATTCTTCTCACCTGGGCCTCCCAATGTGCTATGATGCCAGGCAGAAAACACTAGGTCTGGTTAATTATTTTATTTTGTTTTATTTTATTATTTTATTTTTTATTTTGTAGAGACAGGGTTTTGCTAGGAGGCTCAGGCTAGTCTAAACTCCTGACCTCGAGTGATCCTCTCGCCTCAGGCTCCCAAATTGCTGGGAGGCCAAAGCAGGAGGATCTCTTGATGCCAGGATGCCAGGCAGGAGCCACAATGTCTGGCTAATTACTTAATTTAATTTAATTTATATATATATTTATTTTGCTTTACTATTTTATTTTTTTATTTTCCAGAGTCAAGGTTTTGCTATGAGGCTCAGGCTAGTCTCAAACTCCTGGCCTCAAGCGATCCTCCCATCTCAGCCTCCCAAATTGCTGGGAAGACAACCAGAAACATCTAAGTCTGGCTAATTATTATGTTTATTTTATTTTATTTATTATTTGGATACATGGTTTTGCTATGCCCCAGGTTAGTCTCAAAATCCTGGACTCAAGTGATTCTCCCGCCTCTACCTCCCAAGGTGCTGGAATGCCAGGCAGGAACCACTACGTTCATCTAATTATTTATTTTAATTTTAATTTATTTTATTTTTTATATTATTTTACGTTACTATTTTATTATTTTTATTTTGTAGTGACAGGGTTTTGTTAGGAGGCCCAGGCTAGTCTAAACTCCTGGTCTCAAGCTATCTTCCCACCTCCGTCTCCCAATAGATGGCATGCCAGGCAGGAACCACTAAGTCTGACTATTAATTTATTTTAATTTAATTTAATTTTTTTTTTATTTTTTAGAGACAGGGTTTTGCTATGAGTCCCAGGCTAGTCTCAAACTCCTGGCTTTAAGTGATCCTCCCACCTCAGTCTCCCAAAATGCTGGGATACTGGGCAGGAAGCACTAAGTCTGGATAGTTATTTTATTATTTTATTTTATTTTACTTTACTCTTTTATTTTTTATTTTGTAGATACAGATTTTTTCTATAAGGCCAAGGCTTTTCTCAAACTCCTTGCCTCAAGCAACTTGCTGGCCTTGACCTCCCAAAGTTCCATGATGACAGCCTGGAACCACTAAGTCTGGCTAACTTTTATTTTATTTTATTTTATTTTAAATTACTTTACTATTTTATTTTTTATTTTGCTGTGACAGGGTTTTGCTGTGAATCCCAGGCCAGTCTAAAACTCCTGGTCTCAAGCGAACCTCCTGCCTCAGCCTCACAAAGTGTGGTGCAGACAACCAGAAACCACTAAGTCTGGTTAATTATTACACTTATTTTATTGTATTTTATTTTATTTTATTCTGTTTTATTTTAGTTCACTATTTTATTTTTTTCTGGAGACACACAGTTCTGCTATGAGGCCCAGGCTAGTCTCAAATTCCTGGCCTCAAACAATCCTCCCATGTCAGATATCCAAAATGCTGGGATAAGAGGTGAAACCACTAAGTCTGGCTAATTATTTTATTTATTTATTTTTATTTTACAGGGAGCTAAAAGATCTCCTAAAAGATTATGCCTAATTAAGAACATGCCCCAAAAAGTTACAAGCAAACTCTACAAGGTCAAAGACAGAGAGAGGATCCTAAGGAAGCAAGAGGATAACAATAAATAACACATGAAAAAGGTTCAACTCGTCTCCTAGGAGACGCCTCAACAGAAATTCTACAGGCCAGAGGAGGGGGGTGATAAATTCATCATGCTGAGGGACAACAAATCAAAGTCATGAGAGAAAACAGAAGGGCCTTCCTTGCCATTGGACAGAGTGGATCTGTGTCATGCAAGTAAATCAGAATTCACTGGAAATAAAAAGATAGAGCCACATAAGATAGGATCAAGTTCATCTGGAATGATAAGAGTACTACGCCAAGGCACAAAGAAATTGTGCCCCAGTCCCCTTAAACTGGCAAAGAAAGATAAATGAAAACACATGGAAAATGGCTTCTTTTATTTTTTTATTTATTTTATTTTTTATTTTTGAGTTGGAGTCTCACTCTGCTTCCCAGACTGCAGTGCAGTGGCCGCTCCTGGCTGGAACTACAGGTGTGTGCTACCACACCTTGCTAATTTTTTGATTTATTTAGAGATGAGGTCTCTCCAAGTTGCCCAGGCAGGTCTTGAACCTGCGGGCTCAGGCAATCCACTCACCTCAGCCTCCCAAAGTCTAGTATTACAGGCTGAGCCACCAAGCATGGCAGGCTTCTCTTTTGAACACACTAAAAATAGACCTGACTGGGTCTGAATGTTGATTCTGAGCTCTGGACACTAAGCGACAGACAACAGGTCATTCCACACACTGGAGGGTGTAGCAACTCATGCCGAGTGGCAGTAGAAATCCCAAAGCTCACAGTCTAGCAATTTGTGTTTAGAATTGAGGCCCAGGCACATCTGTGGATGTGAATCAGGGTGATGCCCAGGCACACCCAGATCTCTGGGATTTTCTCCTTGCCGCAAGCCTAGGCCATGCTTACCTGTAGGTGGAAATGGTGATCCCAGGGTCACTGAAGCTGGGAAAGGGCAGAGGGCAGCAGCAAAGTGGGATTGACAAGGAATTCATTGTTGAGTTGCCACTCAGAGTTTCTCTAAGAGGGAAAGAGATAACATTACTGGAGATCCTGTTAGCAGTTTTTTCTCAGGCTGTCTATCAGGATTTCAACTACAGCTATTTTTTCATTGCATTTTATTTTTACTTCCCAAAATCAAGCCTATGAACTCAAGCCTACATCTCATTCATGGCTGACAACAAGATTTCTGCTTCTTGGCCCTACATCCTCTTGTGCTCCCAATTTTGGAGGATAGGCAGATTCTGGGAGGTTGTGGGAGGGGAGAAAAATGTTCATTAGTGGTCCTCACCAGCTGGGCACCAGCAAATTTCTTGTCTGCAGACCCTTGACAAACTCAATGCCACTCCATGCAGCCCCACCTCTCAGTCCACCACCACACTTGCCATCCCGCTAAAGCTCTGCCTTCTTTTCATTCTCTCAGTGAGGATGTGAGGGCTACATGAGCCCACAGAAAGAGGATGGGATGGAACTCCCTCACTCACAGACCTCCACCTCTCCAGGATGGAACTTCCTCACTCACAGACCTCCACCTCTCCATCTTTACCTGGCAGTCAGAAACAACTCAGTAATAGAAAGAACTCTGTGTCCACGGCAACACCAAACAAAAGATGCCAGTTCGTCTGGCCAGAGAAGGACTGTTGAAGAGTGGGGGAGAGAATGCACTTGGTCCAAGACTGCAGAGGCTAAAAAACAGACACTGTTTTCCATGGGAATAGGAGGGCGGGGTCTGGTGGAAGAAAATAAACCATGATGAATCATCCCAGGGTTATCACCTCCAAGCAGAGACTATCTACCCCATGGGGTGTTTGGGTCCCTGTTTTTTACAGAATGGAGGGTCTTCTTCTTTATGCTGATGAAGAAGGCAACATCGAGTATTTGGCTGACCTTGTGAGCTGGAGAAAATAAGCAGAGAGCTCCAAGTTTTCTGGACAATATTATATTTTTACTAAAATAGGCATGGTCAATAGTCATCATGACTGGGGGGGATTCTCATTGACTCAACCTACCATTTCATAGACATGAAATAAAATGATTACATCATTGTTAGTTAAAAATACACTCATGTTCCTACTTGAGGACACATAAAGGGCTGGGGTAAATGCCATAACCAAGCAGAGTAAGCTTTTAAAAAGAGGAGACAAAGCAATAGAATTGTCCACATACAGATTACAATATACAAATTGCCGCAAAGAAAAAGAGAAGTAGAGAACGAGCATGTTGCCAATGTGGCTTGATACATGATCTGAGACTGAGTAAATGGTCACACTTGAAGGCAAGTTGGGGGAAGCTTACACTCCTGTTTCTTTGGTATTTTCTTAAAACACTGTGCAAGAGTCAAACATGGCCATTGAATTTAGTGTCAGGGTGATAACCTTCAGGTCAGATAAATATAAATGGAGAGTTGCCTTGGGATGCTGACTGCTTGCCCAAAGACCAATAAGCTCTTGAGGAAAGAACACAGTGAGAAGCTTGGGACTGAAGGACTATTCAAATATGAGCACCATTGAGGTAGCACATACAGGGAAGTAGCTGAGGGGTGAAGTAGTATTTATTAAGATCCTCTATGTGACAGGTTAAGGGGATGTGTGAACAGTGCTCAAAAAAAACCCATTGAAGATCATTTTGTCTTCACCTGAGTGCTGTAAACTAGACCGGCAAATTATCTTTGTGTGCAAGAGGTACCGGTGCAGTCAGTGTGCTCTGCAACTCCTGTGATGCTCCCCCCAATCATCTTCCTTTAGAGTGGGTACTGTGCTCACTTGGGACCCACATATACCCATGTAATCAGAAGGAATTTGCTGACAATGCAAAGCCAGTTGCAATTTTGAGCATCAGCATTTTTCTAGATTGTCTCCATGTAGTGGGATTCCAGGCTGGAATCACTAAGTCTGGCTTATTTTATTTTACTTTACTATTTTATATTTTTATTTTTTCTATGAGGCCCAGGCTTGTCTCAAAATTCTGGCCTCAAGGAATCCACATTCCTTGGTCTCCCTAAGTACTGGAAAGACAGGCAGGAAACACTAAGTCTGGTGAATTATTTTATTTTACTTTACAATTATGTTTTTATTTTTGTATAGACAGGGTAGTGCTATGAGACCCATGCAAGTCTCAAACTCCTGGCCTCAAGTGATCCTCCTGCCTCCGCCTCGCAAAGTGCTGGGATAACAGGTAGGAACCACTAAGTCTGGCCAATCATTTTATTTCATATATTTTATTTTACTTTTCTTTACTATATTATTTTTTTTTTATTTTGTAGTGACAGGGTTTTGTTATGAGGCCCATTCTAGTCTCAAACTCCTGGTCTCAAGTGATCCTACCACCTGGCCTCTCAAAGTGTATGGAAAACAGGCAGAAACCACAAAGTCTGGCTAATAATTTTATTTGTTTTATGATATTTTTCTTTATTTTATTTTACTTCATTTCATTTTATTTTATTTTATTTTACTTTACTATTTTATGTTTTTTATATTGCAGATGCATGGTTTTTCTATGAGGACTGAGCTAGTCTAAACTACTGGCCTCAAGAAATCCTCCTGCCTCAGATTCTCAAAGTGTTGAGTTGATAGGCAGGAACAACTAAGTCTGGGTAATGATTTTATTTCATTTTAATATTTTATTTTGTAGAGACAGGGTTTTGCTATGAGGACCAGGAAGTCTCAAACTCCTGGCCTCAAGCAATCCTCCCACCTCACCATCCCAAAGTGCTGGGATGCCAGGCAGGAATCACTAAATCTGGCTAATTATTTATTTTATTTTATTTTTATTTATTTATTTATTTTTACTTACCATTTTATTTTTGTTTTTTAGAGACAGGATTTTGCTATGAGGCCCAGGCTAGTCTCAAACTCCTCTCAGCTCAGTCTCCCAAAGTGCTGGGAAGACAGGAAGGAACCACTAAGTCTGGCTAATTATTTTATTTTATTTTATTTTACATTGTTATTTTATTTTTTTTATTTGTATAGACAGTGTTTTGTTATGAGGCCCAGGCTAGTCTCAAACTCCTGACCTCAAGCGATCCTCCCGCCACAGTCTACCAAAGTGCTGGGATGACAGGCAGGAACCACTAAATCTGGCTAAATATTTTATTTTATTTATTATATTTTACTCTACTATATTATATTTTTTTGTTTTGTAGAGACAGGGTTTTGCTATTGGGCCCAGGCTAGTCTCAAATTATAGACCTCAAGCAATTCGCTTGCCTCAGCCTCCCAAAGTGCTGGCAAGACAGGAAGAAACCACTAAGTCTGGTGAATTATTTTATTTTGCTTTATTTCATTTCATTTTATTTAATTTTAATCTGCCTTTTAAAAAAATTTTGTAGAGACAAGGTTTTGCTATGAGTCCCAAGGCCAGTCTCAAGCTCCTGGCCTCAAGCAATCCACCCACGTTGGCATCCCAAGGTGATGAGATGCCAGGAAGGAACCATGAAGTGTGGTTAATTATTTATATTATATTGTTTTATTTTTATTTTATTTTACTTTACTATTTTTTTTTTATTTTGTAGAGACAAGGTTTTGCTATGAGGCCCAGGCTAGTCTCAAACATCTAGACTCAAGCAATCATCCTGCCTTGACCTCCTAAAGAGCTGAGATGACAGGCAGGAACCACTAAGACAAGCTAATTATTTTATTTTATTTTATTTTATTTTACTTTACTATATTTTACTACTTTACTATATTATTTTTTTATAATATATACACATGTTTTTTCTATGAAGCCCAGGCTAGTCTCAAACTCCTGGTCTCAAGTGATCACCTCAGCTCAGCCTCTCAAAGTGCTGAAATGACAGCCAGGAACCACTAAGTCTTGCTAATTATTTTATTTTACTATTTTATTTTTTATTTTATAGAGACAAGGTTTTGCTATGAGGCCCTGGTTAGTCTCAAACTCCTGGACTCAAGTGATCCTAATGCCTCGGGCTCCCAAAGTGCCGGGATGACAGGCAGGAAACACTGTCTGGCTAATTATTTTATTATTTTATTTTTCTTTACATTTTTTTATTTTTATTTTTTAGTGACAGGGTTTTGCTATGAGGCCCTGGCTAGTCTCAAATCCTGGACTCAAGCAATCCTCTCACCTCAGCCTCCCAAATTTCAGGGATGACAGGCAGGAACCACCATGTCTGTATAGTTATTTTATTTTATATTACTTTATTTTATTTATTTTATTTTTCTGTACTATTTTATTATTATATTTCCTACAAACAGGGTTTTGCTATGAATCCCAGGTTAGTCTTAAACTCCTAGTCTCAAGTGATCCTCCTGCCTCGGCCTACCAAAGTGCTGGAATGACAGGCAAGAATCACTAAGTCTGGCTAATTATTTAATCTTATATTATTTTTAAATTTATTTAATTTAATTTTACTCTACTATTTTGATTTTGTAATTTGTAGAGAAAGGGTTTAGCTATGAGGCCCAGGTTTGTCTCAAAATTCTGGCCTCAAGTGATCCTCCCACCTCAGTTTCCCAAAGTATTGGGTTTCCAGGCAGGAACCACTAAGTCTTGGTAATTATTTTATTTTATTTTATATTTTACTTTAATCTTTTAATTTTTTTATTTATAGAGAAAGGGATTTTCTATGAGGCTCAGGTCAGTCTCAAACTCCTAGCCTCAAGCAATCCTCCCCACTCAGCCTCCCGAATTGCTGGGATGACAGGCAGGAACCATTAAGTCTGGTTAATTACTTTATTTTATTTTATTTTACTTTCTTATTTTATTTTTTTATTTTGTAGAGACAGGGTTTTTCTATGAGGCCCAGCATCATCTCAAACTCTTGAACTCAAGTGATTCTACTGCTTTTACCTCCCAAAGTGCTAGGATGACAGGTAGGAACCACTAAGTCTGGCTAATTATTTAATTTATTCTATTTTTAGAATTTATTTTATTTTATTTTATTTCACTATTTTATTTTTTTATTTTGTATAGACAGAATTTTTCTATGAATCCCAGACTAGTCTCAAACTCTTGAGCTCAAGTGATCCTCCCACCTCAACCTTCAAAGTTCTGGAAACCCAGGTAAGAACCACTATGTCTGGCTAATTATTGTGTGTTATTTTATTTTATTTTATTTTACTTTACTAATTTGTTTTTTTACTTTCTTGAGACAAGGCTTTGCTATGAGGCCCAGGCTAGTCTTAAACACCTTGCCTCAAGCTAGCCTCCTGCCTCAGCCTCCCAAAGTACTGGGATGACTGGCAGGTACCACTAAGACTGGATAATTTTATATTTTATTTTATCTTATTTTACTATGTTATTTTTTTTTTATTTTGTAGAGACAGGGTTTTGCTTTGAGGTCCAGGCAAATCTCTATATCCTGGTCTCAAGAAACCCTCTCCCTCAGCCTCCCATAGTGCTGGAATGACAGGGAGGTACCACTAAGACTGGCTAATTTGTTTTATTTTATTTTACTTTACTATTTTATTTTCATATTTTTTGGAGACAGGGATTTGCTATGAGGCACAGTGTAGTCTCAAACTCCTGGCCTCCAGTGATCCTCCCACCTCAGTCTCCCAAAGTGCTGAGATGCCAGGCAGGAACTACTACATATGGCTAATTATTTTATTGTATTGTATTTTACTTTACTAATTTGTTTTTTTACTTTCTTGAGAAATGGCTTTGCTATGAGGCCCAGGCTAGTCTCAAACACCTTGCCTCAAGCTAGCCTCCTGCCTCAGCCTCCCAAAGTACTGGGATTACTGGCAGGTACCACTAAGACCGGCTAATTATTATATTTTATTTTATTTTATCTTATTTTACTTTGTTTTTTAAATTTTATTCTGTAGAGACAGGGTTTTGCTTTGAGACCCAGGCAAATCTCTATCTCCTGATCTCAAGAAATCCTTCCCCCTCAGCCTCCCATAGTGCTGGGATGATTGGAAGGTACCACTAAGACTGGCTAATTTATTTTATTTTATTTTATTTTACTTTACTATTTTATTTTAATATTTTTTGGAGACAGGGATTTGCTATGGGGCACAGGGGAGTCTCAAACTCCTGGTCTCAAGCGTTCCTCCCGCCTCGGCCTCACAAAGTGCTGGGAGACAGGGAAAAAACTCTAAGTCTGGCTAATTATTTTATTTTAACTTATTTCATTTCATTTCATTTCATTTCATTTTACTGTTTGTTTGCTTTTTTTTATTTAGTACAAAGTTTTGCTATGACACCCTGGCTAGTCCCAAACTCCTGGCTTCTAGCAATCCTCCTGCTTCAACCTCCCAGAGTGCTAGGATGTCAGGCAGGAAACAATAATTTCACTAATTATTTCATTTCATTTTGTTTTATTTTATTTTATTTCATTTTACTTCATTTTATTTCATTTTATATTTCTTTACTCTTTTTTTTTATTTTTTAGAGACAGGGTTATGCTATGTGGCCCAGTCTAGTCTCTGTCTCCTGGCCTCAGGCAGTCCTCCAGTCTTAGCCAACCATAACATGGAGGAACTACTAAGATTGGCTAATTGATTAATTTTATTTTATTTATTTCATTTTACTTTACTATTTTATTTATTTTTATTTTTTAGAGAAAAGGTTTTGCTATGACGCCCAGGCCAGTCACAAATTCCTGGCCTCTAGCAATCCTACCACCAGGCAGGAACCAATAAATATGGCTAATTATTTTAGTTTAGTTTACTACATATTTTTTTTTAATTTTGTAGAGACTGGGTTTTGCTTTGAGGCCCAGGCTAGTCTCTATCTCCTGGTCTCAAGCAATGCTCCCTCTTCTGCCTACCATAGTGCTGGGATGACAGGGAGGTACCACTAATACTGGATAAATTTTTTATTTTATGTTATTTTACTTTACTATTTTATTTTCATATTTTTTAGAGACAAGGTTTTGCTATGAGGCACAAGGTAGTCTCAAACTCCTGGCCTCAAGTGATCCTCTCACCTCAGCCTCCCAAAGTAGTGAGATGCCAGGCAGAAGCCCCTAAGTCTGGCTAATTATTTTATTTTACTTTACTTTTTTATTTTTCCATTTTTTGGAGACATGGTTTTTCTATGAGGTACATTCTAGTCTAAAACTCCTGGACTTAAGCAATCCTCCTGTCTTGACTTACTTCCCAATGTGCTGGGATAACAAGAAGGAACCACAAAGCCTGGCTAACTTTTTATTTTATTTTATTTTATTCTATTTTACTTTACTATATTATTTTTAAAATTTTTTTATAGACAGAGTTCTTCTATGAAATTCAGGAAAGTCTCAAACTCCTAGCCTTAAGTTATCCTCCCTCCTCGGCCTCCCAAAATGCTGGGATGCCAGGCAGAAACCTCTAAATCTGGATAATTATTTATTATATTATATTTTTTATTTTATTTTATTTCATTTTATTTTCCTATATATTTTTTTAAATTTTGTATAGACAGGGTTTTTGGATGAGGCCCAAGCTAGTCTCAAACTCCTGACCTCAAGTAATCCTCTCACCTCAGCATCACAAAGTGCTGGAATGTCAGGCAGGAAACAATAATTTTGCTAATTATTTTATTTTATCTTATTTTACTTCATTTTATTTCATTTTATATTCCTTTACTCTTTTTTAAATTTTTTAGAGGCAGGGTTTTGTTATGTGAGGCCCAGGTGAGTCTCAAACTCTTGGACTCAAGTAATCTTCCTGCCTCTACCTCTCAAATTGCTGGAGAACATGCAGGAGCCACTAAGTCCTGGTAATTCTTCTAATTTAATTCAATTTTATTTTATTTTATTTTACCTTACTATTTTTTTTAATTCTGTAGAAACAGGGTTTTCCTAGAAGGCCCAGGTCCTTCTTCTGCCTTCAAGCAATCCTTCCTCCTCAGCCTCCCAAAATGCTGGGATGCCAGACAGGACCTCTAAATCTGGATAACTATTTATTTTATTTTATTTCATTTTATTTTCCTATTTTTTTTATTTTGTGTAGACAGGATTTTTAGATGAAGCTCCAGCTAGTCACAAAATCCTGGTCTCAAGTGATCCTCCCACCTCAGCCTCCCAAATTGCTGGTATGACAGGCAAGAACCACTAAGCCTGGCTAATTATCTTATTTTACTCTAGTTATTTACTTTTTTATTTTCTAGAGACAGGTTTTTCCTATGAGCCCCAGGCTAGTCTCAAACACCTAGCCATAAGGAATCTTCCTGCCTCTGCCTCCCAAAGTGCTGGAATTACAGGCAGGGACCACTAATTGTAGCCAATTATTTTATTTCATTTCATTTTATTTCATTTTACTTTACTTTTTTTAAAGTTTGCATAGACAGGGTTTTGCTATGAGGCCCAGCCTCCCAAAATGCTGGGAAGACAAGCAGGAACCACTGAGTCTGGCTAATTATTTTATTTTATTTTACTTTAGTTTTTATTTTTCTATTTTTTTAAAGACAGGGTTTGCTATGAGGCCCAGGCTAGTCTTAAACTCCTGGCACAAATGATCCCCCCGCCTCGGCCTCCCAGAGTGCTGGGATGCCAGGCAGGAAGCACTAGGTTGAACTAATTATTTTATTTTATTTTATTTTATATTACTTTACTTTTTTTGTTGTTGTTGTTGTTTTTAGAGACAGGGTTTTACTATAAGGCCCAGGCTGACCTCAAACTCCTGGCCCCATGTGATCTCCCTCCTTGGCCTCCCAAACTGTTGGAATGCCAGACAGGAAGCAATGTTTGACTAATTTATTTATTTATTTTTAATTTTACTATTTTTTTAAATTTTGTAGAGCCAGGCTTTTGTTATGATGCCCAGGCTAGTCTCAAACTCCTGGCCTGAAGTGATACTCCCTCCTTGGCCTCCTAAAATGCTGGGATGATAAGCAGGAACCACTAAAACTGGGTAATTATTTATTAAATTTTATTTTATTTTGTTTTACTACATTATTTTTTATTTTGTATAGACAGGGTTTTTCTATTAAGTCCAGGCTAGTCTCAAACTCCTGGCCTCAAGCGATCCTCCCACCTCAGCTTACCAAAGTGTTGAGATGCCAGGCAGGAAACACATTAATCTGGCTAATTATTTTATTTTATTTTGCTTTATTTTTTTTATTTTGTAGAGACAGGGTTTGCTATGAGGCCCAGGATCATCTCAAACTCTTAGACTCAAGTGATACTCCTCCTTTTACTTCCCAAAGTGCTAGGATGACAGGTAGGAACCACTAAGTCTGGCTAATTATTTAATTTATTCTATTTTTAAAATTTATTTTATTTTATTTCACTATTTTATTTTTTTATTTTGTATAGACAGGACTTTTCTATGAAGCCAGACAAGTCTCAAACTCCTGACCTCGAGTGATCCTCCTGCCTCAGCCTCCAATGTTCTCGGAAGTCTAGGCAATTAAGCAAGACCTCTACTCTACAACAAATAAAACAACTAGCTTGGCAAGGTGGTGCATGCCTGAATTTCCAGCAACTTTGCAGGCTAAAGCCTATAGTTCCAGCTACTGGGAAGACCGAGGCAGAAGGATCTCCTGAGCTCATAAATGAGGCTACTCTGGCCATGAGTATGCCACTGCACTCCAGTCTCAGCAACAGAGTGAGACTGGCCAAAAAAAAAAAAAAAATTAAAGAATTGAGATTAAATTTTTTGATGTAAATTCCAGCTGAATCTTTCCTTCTTTTTTTTTTTTCTTAGTTTGGTCCTCATTCAGTTGATCAGGTTAGAATGCAGTGTCACACTCAAGAGCACAGCATACTCGACCAACTGGGCTCAAGGGATCCTTCCTTCTCACCCTCCAAGTAGCTGAAACTACAGGCATGCACTGCCATGCCCAGCTAATATTTTGATTTTTATTGTAGAGACGAGGTCTCATGAAATTGTCCAAACTGGTCTCAAACACCTACACTCAGGCAATCCTCTCACCATTGTCTCCCAATATGCTGGCATGTCAGGCTTGAGTCAAAATGCCCAGCCTTTTTTTATTTGTAAAATGTCCACTTTGGCTGGGTGAGGTGGCTCACGCCTGTCATTCCACCATTTTTGGAAGGCGGAAGCGAGTGGATTGCCTGAGCCCAGGGCTTCGAGTCCAGCCTGGACAATTAGGCAAGACCTCTGCTCTATAATAGATAAAACAACTAGCTTGGCAAAGTGGTACATGCCTGTATTTCCAGCTACTTGGTAGGTTAAAGCCTGTAGTTCCAGCTACCTGGAAGACTGAGGCTGCAGTAGCCATAAGCATGCCACTGCTCTCCTGTCTAGACAACAGAGTAAGACTGGCAAAAAAATAAACAAACAAATAAATAAAAGAATTGGGATTCTTTTTTTATGCAAATTCCAGCCAAATCTTATTTTCTTTTTTTATCTGAGTCAGGTCCTCATTCAGTTGCCTAGGCTGGAATCCAGAGGCACGCTCAAGGTCACAGCATACTCAACAAACCAGGCTCAGGGAATCCTTCCGTCTCACCCTACAAGTAGTTGGAACTGCAGGGGTGTGCCACCATGCCTGGCTAATATTTTGATTTTTATTGTAGAGACGAGGTCTCACCAAATTGTCCCAACTCATCTTTAACACTTGGACTCAGGCAGTCCTCTCCCCTTGGCATCCCAAGGTGCTGGGATGACAGGCATGAGCCACTATGCCTGGCTCTTTGTTTTATTTTTAAAATGTCTGATTTAGCTCAGTGAAGTGGTTCACACCTCTCATCCCAGAATTTTGCTGGCAGAGGTGAGATTACTGAACCCAAGGCTTTGAGACCAGTCTTGGCAACTAGGCAAGGCCTCTGCTCTACAATAAATAAAACAACTAGCCAGGCATGGGGGTGCATGCCAGTATTTCTATCTACTTTGTATGCTAAACCCTGTAGTTCTAGCTACTGGGAAAACTGAGGCAAAAGGATTGCCTGAGCCAGGTAGACTGAAGCTACAGTAGCCATGAGCATGCCACTGCTCTCCAACCTGGGCAACAGAGTGAGACTGTCTAAAAAAAATTAAATTAAAGAATTAGTATTCGATTTTTTAATGTAAATTGCAGACAAGTCTTTTTCTTTCTTTCTTTTTCTGAGTCAGGTTCTCACTCTGTTGCTCAGGCTAGAATGCAGTGGCATGCTCAGTGCCACTGTAGCCTTTACCTACTTACTGCAAGGAATCCTTCCACATCACCCTCCAAGTAGCTGGAACTACAGGTATGTGCCACCATACCTGGCTAATATTTTTATTTTTATTGTAGAGACGAGATCTCACCAAATTGCTCAAACTGGTCTCGAACACCTAGATACAGGAAATCCTCTCACCTTGGTCTCCAAAAGTACTGGGCTGATAGGTGTGAGCCCCCACACCCAGTCATTTTTTTAATTTTTTAAATATCCACTTTAACTGGGTATGGTGGCTTATGTCGGTCATCCCAGCAATTTGGCAGGCAGAGGTGAGAGGATTGCCTGAGCCCAAGGCTTCTAAACAAGTCTGGGAAACTAGGCAAGAAATCTGCTCTACAATAAATAAAACAACTAGCGGGGCATGGTGGTGCATGCCTATATTTCCAGCTACTTTGTAGGCCAAAGCCTGTAGTTCCAGCTACTGGGAAGACTGTGGCAGATGGATTGCCTGAGCCAAGCAGACTGATGCCGCGGTGGCCATGAGCATGCCACTGTTCTCTAGTCTGGGGAACTGAGTGAGACTGCCAAAAAGTGAAAAACAATATATTAGGATTCAATTTTTTCATATATATTCCAGCCAAATCTTTCATTCATTTTTTTCTTTTTTTCTCTAAGTCTGATTGTCACTTTGTTGCCCATGCTGGAAGGCCGTGGCACACTCATGGCCACTGTAGCCTTGAACTATTGCGCTCAGGCAATACTTCTGTCTCAGCCTTCAAGTAGCTGGAACTACAGGCAAGCACCACCCTGCCCAGCTAATATTGTGATTTTTATTGTAGAAATGAGATCTCACTAAATTGCCCAAACTAGTCCCAAAGACCTGGACTCAGACAATCCTCTAACCTTGGCCTCCAAAAGTGCTGGGATGACAGGCATAAGCCACCATGCCTAGCCTATTTTTTGTTATTTTTTTAAATGACCACTCTAGCTTGGTGAGGTGGCTCACGCCTGTCATCCCAGCACATTGACAGGCAGAGGCAAGAGGATTGCCTGAGCCCAGGGCTTTGAGACCAGCCTGGGCAACGAGGGAAGACCTCTGCTCTACAATAAATAAAACAACTAGCTGGACATGGAGGTGCATGCTTGTATTTCCAGCTACTTTATGGGCTAGACCCTGTAGTTCCAGAATCTGTGAAAACTGAGGCAGAAGGATCACCTGAGATAAGCAGACTGAAGCTGCGGTGGCCATGTGCATGCCACTGCTCTCCAGTCTGGGCAAAAGAGTGAGACTGGCTAAAAAAAAATTAAATGAAAGAATTAGGATTCAATTTTTCATTGTAAATTCCTGCCAAATATTTCTTTCTTTCTTTTTTTCTGAATCAGGTTCCTGCTCAGTTGCTCAGGCTGGAATGCAGTGGTATGCTCAAGGCCAACACAGCCTCAACCTACTGGACTAAGGCGATCATTTCAGCTCACCCTCCAAGTAGCTGGATCTACAGGCATGCGCCACCATGCCCAGCTAATATTTTGATTTTTATGGTAGAGACGTGGTCTCACCAAATTGCCCAAACTAGTCTTGAACACCTGGACTCAGGCAATCCTTTCCCCTTAGCCTCCAAAATTGCTGGAATAACAGGCATGAGCCAGTATGCCTGACCCTTTCTCTTTTTCTGTACTCTTTAGCTGGGTGAGGTGGCTGACACCGGTCATCGCAGCATTTTGCTGGCAGAGTCTGGAACATTACTTAGCCCAGGGCTTTGAAACCAGCCTGGGCAACTAGGCAAGACCTCTGCTCTACAACAAATAAAACAACTAGCCGGGCATGGTGGTGCATGCCTGTATTTCCAGCTAATTCATAGACTATAGCCTGTAGTTCCAGCTACTGAGAAGACTGAGGCAGAAGGATCACCTGAGCCAAGAAGACTGAGGCTGTGGTAGCCATGAGCATTCCACTTCTTCCCAGCCTGGGCAACATAGTGAGACAGGCAAGAAATAAAATTAAAAGAGAATTAGGATTCAATTTTTTGATGTAAATTCCAGCCAAATCTTTTTTTCTTTTTTTCTGAGTTGGGTTATCATTCAATTTCCCAGGCTGGAATGCGGTAGCACACTCAAGGCCACCATATACTCGACCTACTGGGCTTAGGGGATCCTTCCATCTCACCCTCTAAGTAGCTGAAACTACAGGTGTGTGTCACCCAGCATGGCTAATATATATATATTTTGTAGAGATGAAATCTCACAAAATTTCTCAAATTGGTCTCAAACATCTCGACACGGGCAATCCTCTCAACTTGGCCTCCCAAAGTGCTGGGATGACAGGTGTGAGCCACCATGCCCATCCCTATTTTTTTTTAAAATATCTGCTTTAGCTGGGTGAGGTGGCCATGCCTGTCATCGCAGAATCCTGTCATCGCAGAATTTTGGCAGGCAGAGGATTGCCTGAGCCCAGGGTTTCGAGACCAGCCTGGGAAACTAGGCAAGACGTCTGCTCTACAACAAAACAACTAACCGGGCATGGTGGTGAATGCCTGTATTTCCAACTACTTTGTAGACTAAAGCCTGTAGTTCCAGCTACCAGGAAGTCTGAGGCAGAATTGCCTGAGCCAAGCAGACCAAGGCTGCAGTGGCCATGTGCATGCCACTGCACTGCATCCTGGACAACAGAGTGAGCCTGGCAAAAAGTGAATAAATAAAAGAATTAGCATTCAATTTTGTAATATAAATTCCAGCTTTTCTTTCTTTCTTTCTTTTTCTGAATCGGGTTCTCATTCTGTTGCTCTGGCTTGAAGCAGTGGCACATTGCCTCTGTAGCTTCAACCTTTATAGCTCAGGCAATCCTTCCACCTCACCTTCCAAGTAGCTGGAACTACAAGCATGTACCACCATGCCCGGCTAATATTTTTATTTTTATTGTACAGATGAGGTCTCACCAAATTGTCCAAACTGGTCTTGAGCACCTGGACTTATCAATCCACTCACATTAGTCATGCAATGTGCGGGGAAGACAGGCATCAGCCACCACACCCAACCCTTTAAAAAAAATGTCTGCTTTACCTGGGGGAGGTGACTCACACCTGTCATTCCAGTATTTTTGCTGGCAGAGGCGTGAGGATTGCCTGAGCCCACGAGTTTGAGGCAAACCTGGGCAAATTGATGAGACCTCAGCTTTACAAAGAATAAAAAGCTAGGTGGGCATGGGGGTGCATGCCTGTATTTTGGCTAAAGCAGGTAGTTCCAGTTACTGGGAAGACTAAGGCAGAAGGATAGCCTGAGCCAAGCAGACCAAGCCTGGGGTGGCCATGAACATGCGACTGCTCTCCATTCTGGGCAACAGAGTGAGACTGGTTAAAAAAAAATTAAGGACTTAGAATTCAATTTTTTGATGTAAATTCCAGTCAATTCTTTCTTTCCTTCTGTTTGTGAGTCAGGTTCCCACTCTGTTGCTCAGGCTGGAATGCAGTGGCATACTCAAGGCCACTGCAGCCTCGACCTACTGGACTGAGGCGATGCTTCCACCTCAACCTCCAAGTAACTGGCATTACAGGCATGTATTACTCTGCCCAGCTAATATTTTCATTTTTATTGTAGAGACGAGATCTCACTGAATTTCTCAAACTGGTCCCGAACACCTGGATACAGGCAATACTCTCACCTTGCCCTCCCAAAGTGCTGGATGATAGGCATGAGCCACCTTGCCCAGCCCCCCATACTTTTTTAGTCTGCTTTAACTGGGTGAGGTGGCTCATCCCTATCATCCCAGCACTTTGGCAGGCAGAGGCCAGAGAATTGCCTGAGCCAAGGGCTTCGAGACCAGCCTGGGCAACTAGGGAAGACCTTTCCTCTACAATAAATAAAATAACTAGTCAGGCATGTTGGTGCATGCCTATATTTCCAGCTACTTTGTAGGGTAAAGCCTGTAGTTCCAACTACTGGGATGCCTGAGCCAAGCAGATTAAGACTGTGGTGACCATGAGCATGCCACTGCTCTCCAGCCTGGTAACAGAGTGAAAGTGGCTAAAAAATTAAATTAAAGAATCAGGATTCAATTTTTTAAATTTAAATTCCAGACAAATCTTTCTTTCTTTCTGTTTCTGAGTCAGATTCACACTCTGTTGCTCAGTTTGGAATGCAGTGGCACACTCAAGGTCAAGGCAGCCTAGACCTACTGGGCTCAGGTGATCCTTCCTTCTCACCCTCCAAGTAGCTGGAACTACAGGCGTATGCCACCTTGCCTGACTAATCTTTTAATTTTTATTGTAGAGACGAGGTCTCATCAAATTGCCCAAACTGGTCTCAAACACCTTAATACAGGCAATCCTCTCACCTTGGCCTCCAAGAGTGCTGGGATGACAGGCGTGAGCCACCACATCCATCCCTATTTTTTTAATGTCTACTTTAACTGGATGAGGTGGCTCATGCCTGTAATCCTAACACTTTGGCAGGCAGAGACGAGAGGATTGCCTGAGCCCAGAGTTTTGATACCAGCCTGGGTAACTAGGCAAGACCTGCGCTTGACAAAAAATAAAACAACTAGCCGGGCATGGTGGTGCATTCCTGTATTTCCAGCTACTTTATAGGCCAAAGCCTGTCGTTCCAGCTACTGGAAAGACTGAGGCAGAATAATTGCCTGAGACAAGCAGACCGAGGTTGCACTAGCCATAGGCATGCCATTGCTCTCCAGTCTGGGCAACTGAGTGAGACTAGCTAAAAAAAGAAAAAAGTTAAAGAGTTAGGTTTTAATTTTTTCATATATATTCCAGCCAAATCTTTCATTCATTCTTTTTTTTCTAAGTCTGGTACTTACTCTGTTCCCCATGCTGGAATGCAGTGGCACACTCATGGCCACTGCAGCCTTGACACATTGCACTCAGGCAATCCTTCCAACTTTTCCTCTAAGTAGCTGGAACTACAGGCAAACGCCACCCTGTCTGGCTATTATTGTGATTTTTATTATAGAGATGAGGTCTCACTAAATTGCCCAAATTGGTCCCGAACACCTGGACTCAGGCAATCCTCTCACCTTAGCCCCTCAAAGTTCTGGGATGACAAGCATGAGCCACCAACCCAGCCATTGTTTTCAATTTTTAAAATTTCTGCTTTAGCTGGGTAAGGTGGCTCACACCTGTCATCCCAGCACATTGGCATGCAGAGGCAAGAGGATTGTCTTAGCCCAGGGCTTTCCGCTCAGACAGGGCAACAAGGGAAGACCTCTGCTCAACAATAAATAAAACAACTAGCCTGGCATGGTGGTGTGTGCCTGTGTTTCCAGTTGCTTTGTTGGCTAAAACCTGTAGCTCTAGTTACTGGGAAGACTGGTGGCAGAAGGATTGCCTGAGCCAAGCAGACCGAGGCTGTGGTGACCATGAGCATGCCACTGCTCTCCAGCCTCCGCAACAGAGTGAGACTGGCTAAAAAAATGTAAATAAATTAAAGAAGTAGGATTCAATTTCATGATGTAAATTCCAGCAAAATCTTCCTTTTTTTTTTTTCTGAGTCAGGTTCTCATTTGGTTGACCAGGCTTGAATGCAGTGGCATACTCAAGGGTAGAGCATACTCAACCTTTTGGGCTCAGAGGATCCTTCTGTTTCACCCTCCAAGTAGCTGGTACTTCAGGTATGTGCCACCATTCCTGGCTGATATTTTGATTTTTATTGTTGAGACGAGATCTCACCAAATTGTCCAAACTTGTCTTGAACACCTGTATTCAAGCAATCCTCCCACCTTGGCCTCAAAAAGTGCAGGGATGACAAGTGTGAGCCACCATGTCCAGCCATTTTTTGTTAATGTCTACTTTATCCGGGTGAGGTGGCTCATGCCTGTCATGCCAGTACTTTAGCAGGCGGAGGCAACTGATTACCTGAGCCCAGGAGTTTGAGACTAGCCTGGGCAAATTACAAGAATTCTGCTCTACAATAAATAAAAAACTAGGCGGATAGATGTTGCATGGTTTTATTTCCAGCTACTTTGTAGACTGAAACCTTTATTTCCAGCTACTGAGAAGACTGAGGCAGAAGAATCTCCTGAGCCCAGACAGAGGCTACGGTGGCCATGAGCATGCCACTGCACTACTATGTGGGCAACAGAGTAAGACTGGCAAAAAAATAAATAAAAGAATCAGGATTCAATTTTTTAATGTAAATTCCAGCCAACTCTTTCTTTTTTATTTTTCTGAGATGAGTTCTTACTGTTGCTCAAGCTGGAATGCAAAAGACATGCTGAAAGCCATGTTGCCTTGACCTACAAGACTCAAGTGATCCTTTTGCCTCACCCTCCAGGTAGCTTAAACTACAGATGTGCACTACCTGTAGTTAATATTTTGATTTTTTTTTGGAGAGATGAGGTCTCACCAAATTGCCCAAACTGGTCTTGATCACCTGCACTCTCAGACAAGCTTATCACCTTGGCCTCCCAAAGTGCTTAGATGAAAGGTATCAGCCACCATGTCCAGCTCTCTTTTAAAAAGAAATTTCTGATTTAGCTGTGTGAGGTTGCTCATGCCTGTCATCCCAGCACTTTGGCATGCAGTGGAGAGAGGATTACCTGATCCCAGGGGTTCAAGACCAGCCTGGGCAAACTGATCAGACTTCTGCTATACAGTGAATAAAAAATTAGGCGGGCATGGTGGTGCATGCCTGTATTTCCATCTACTTTGTAGGCTAAAGCCTGTACTTCCTGCTACTGGGAAGACTGAGTGGAAAGATTGCTTGAGCCAAGCAGACAAAAGCTGCAGTGGCCATAAGCATGCCACTACTCCATCCTGGACATCAGAGTGAGACAGGCTTTTAAAAAAAAGAAAAGATTAAAGAATTAGCATTCAATTTTTTGATTTAAATTCTAGCCAAATCTTTCTTTCTCTGAGTCTGGTTCTCACTCTGTTGCTCAGGCTGAAATGCAGTGGCACAATCAAGGCCTCCAAAGCTTAGACCTACTGGGCTCAGGCAATTCTTCTGCCTCAATCTCCAAGTAGCTGGAACTACAGGCATTCATCACCATGACCTGCTAAAACTTCAATTGTTATTGTAGAGACAAGGTATCAAAAAATTGCCCAAACTCATCTTAAACATCTGAACTCAGGCATTCCATTCCCCTTGGCCTCCCAAAGTGCTGGGATGTCCAGCATTAGCCACCATGCCTAGCCACTTTTTTTATTTTTAAAATGCATGCTTTAGCTGGGTGAGGTGACTCACACCTGTCATACCAGCACTTTGGCAGGCAGAGGTGAGAGGATTGCCTGAGCCCAGTGCTTCAAGATTAGCCTGGGCAACTAGGCAAGACATCTACTCTACAATAAATAGAATAACTAGCCAGGCATGGTGGTGCATACCTGTATTTCCAGCTACACTGTAGGTCAATTCTGTAGTTTCAGCTACTGGGAAGACTGAGGCAGAAGGATCTTCTGAGCCCAGAACTGAGGCTACGGTGACCATGAACCTGCTACTGCACTGTAGTCTGAACCCTCCAATAGCTGGAACTACAGGCATGTGCTGCCATGCCTGGCTAATATTTTGATTTTTATTGAAGAGATGAGGTCTAACCAATTTGCCCAAACAAGTCTCGAACACCTGGACTCAGGTAATCCTCTGACCTAGGTCTCCCAAAGTGCTGGTTTGACAGGCCTGATCCATCATGACCAGCTCTCTTTTTTTAATTTTTAAAATATCTGATTTAGATGGGTGAAGTGGTTCACAACTGTCATCCCAGCATTTTGGAAGGCAGAGGTGAGAGGATTGCCTGAGCCCAGGGCTTTAAGCCCGGGTCTTGGCAACTAGGCAAGACCTCTACTTTGCAATATATAAAAGACTAGCCGGGCATGGTGGTGCATACCTGTACGTCAAGCTACTTTGTAGGTAAAAGCCATGTAGTTTCAGCTACTGAGATGTCTGAGTCAGAAGGATAGTCTAAGCAAAGCAGATTGAATCAGCAGTGACCATGAGCATGACTCTGTTTTCCAGCCTGGGCAACAGAGTGAGAGTGGCTAAAAAATATTAAATTGAAGAATTTGGATCATTTTTTAAAATTTAAATTCCAGGCAAATTTTTCTTTCATTCCTTCTTTTTTTTTTTCTGAGTTGGGTTCTCACTCTGTTGTTCAGACTGGAATGCATTGGCACGCTCAAGGCAAGCACAGACTTGACCCACTGGGCTCAGGTGATCCTTCCGCCCCAACCTCCAAGTAGCTGGAATTACAGTTGTACACCACAATGCACAGCTAATATTTTGATTTTCATTGTAGAGACGAAGTCTTAAAAAATTGCCCAAACTGGTCTGGAACACCTCAACTCAGGCAATCCTTTCAACTTAACCTCCCAAAGTGCTGGGATGAGAAGCATAAGCGACCACGCCTGGCCACCTTTTTTTTTTTAATGTGTGGTTTACCTGTGTGAGGTTGCTTATGCGTGTCAGCCCAGCACTTTGGCAGGCAGTGGTAAGAGGATTACATGAGGCCAGGGGTGCAAGACCAGCCTGGGCAAATAGACCAGACATCTGCTATACAATGAATAAAAAATTAGGTGGCCATGGTGCTGGATGCCTGTATTTCCATCTACCTTGTAGATTAAAACCTTTATTTTCAGCAACTGGGAAGACTGAGGCAGTAGGATCTCCTGAGGCCAGAAACAAGGCTATGGTGGCCGTGAGCATGACACTGCACTTCATGATGTGCAAAAGAGTGAGACTGGCTAAAAAATAAAAAATTACAAGAATTAGGATTTGATTTTTTGGTATGTATTCTGCCAAATCTTTCTTTATTTTTGTTTCTGAGTGGAGTTCTAACTCTGTTGCTCAGACTGGAATGCAGTAGCATGCAAAAGGCCACCACAACCTAAACCTACTGGGCTCAGGCTATCCTTACTGCTCAATATCAAAATAGCTGGAACTACAGGAATGCAACACCATGGCTGGTTAATATTTTGATTTTTGTTATAGAGATGAGGTCTCACTGAATTGCACAAACTGGTCCAGAACTACCTGGACTCAGGCAATCTTCTCACCTGCCCTCCCAAAGAGCTGGGATGATAGGCATGAGTCACTACACCCAGCCATTTTTTTTTTAGTTTTCAAATTGTCTGCTTAACCTGGGTGAGGTGTCTTATGCCTGTCATCCCAGAACTTTGGCAGGGAGAGGTGAGATGGCTGTCTGAACCCAGGACTTCGAACCCAGCCTGGGCAACAAAGGAAGACATGTGCTCTACAATAAATAAAGCCACTGGGCAGGCAGATGGTACATGCTTGTATTTCCAGCTACTTTGTAGGTCAAAGCTATGATTTCTGGCTACTAGGACAACTGAAGCAGAAGGATCACCTGAGCAAAGCAGATCAATACTGTAGTGGCAAAGAGCATGTCACTGCTCTCAATCCTGGAAAACAGAGTGACACTAGCTAAAAAAAAAATTAAAGTATTAGTGTTCAATATTTTTATATGTATTCCACCCGAATCATTCATTCACTCTTTCTTTTTTTTTCTTCGTCGGTTTCTCACTCTCTTGCCCAGGCTGGAATGCAGTGGCAAACTCATGGCCACCGTAGTCTTGACTTACTGGGCTCAGGTGATCCTTCCGCCTCAACCTCCAAGTAGCTGAAACTACAGTCATGCACCATCATGCTAATATTTTGGTTTTTTATTGTAGCGACGAGGTCTCAAACAATTTCACAAATTGGTTTTGAAAACCTCACTCCAGCAATCCTTTCAACTTGGCCTCCCTAAGTACTAGGATGACAGGGGTGAACCACCACACCTGCACACCCAGTCCTCTTTATTTTAAATGTCTGTTTTAACTACATGAGGTTACTCATGCCTGTCATCCCAGTAATTTGGCAGGCATATGCGAGAGCATTGCCTGAGAGCAGGGTTTTGAGACCAGCCTGTGAAAATTGACGAGACTTCTGCTATACAATGAATAAAAAATTGGGTAGCCTTGCTGGTGCATGCCTGTGTTTCCAGCTACTTTGTAGACTAAAACCTATATTTCCAGCTACTGGAATAGTGAGGTAGTAGATCTCCTGAGCCTAGAACTGAGGCTACGGTGGCCATGAGCATGTCACTGCACACCCTACTGGGGAAGAGAGTGACACTGCCTAAAAAAAATAATAATAAAGAATTAGGATTCAATTTTTTGATGTGAATTCCAGTCAAATCTTTCTTTCTTTCTGTTTCTGAGTCAGCTTCTAACTCTGTTGCTCAGACTGGAATGCAGTAGCATGCTTAAGGCCACTGCAACCTCGATCTACTGGGCTCAGATTATCCGAACAGCTCAACTTCCAAGTAGCTGGAACTACAGGTATGTACCACCATGGCTTGCTAATATTTTGATTTTTTTTGTAGAGATGAGGTCTCATTGAATTGCACAGACTGTCCCGAACACCTTGACTCTGGCAATCTTCTCACCATGCCCTCTCAAAGAGCTAGGATGACAGGTATGATCCACTACACCCAGCCCTCATTTTTTTAATCTTTAAATTTTCTCCTTTACGTGGGTGAGATGTCTTATGCCTGTCATCCCAGACATTTTTGCAGGAAGAGGCAAGATGATTGCCTGAACCTAGGACTTCGAGCCCATCCTGGACAACTATGCAAGACCTGTGCTCTACAATAAATAAAACCACTAGCCAGGCATGGTGGTACATGTTGTATTCCCAGCTACTTTGTAGGCCAAAGCTGTTACTTCTGGCTACTAAGACGATTGAGGCAGAAGGATCATCTGAGCCAAGCAGACCAAGCCTGCAGTGGCAATGAGCATGTCATTGTTCTCAAACCTGGGCAACAGGGTGATACTGGCTAAAAAAAAAATTAAAGTATTAGGATTCAATTTTTTCATACATATTCCACCCCAATCATACCTTCACTCTTTCTTTTTTTCTCTCTCTCTGTCAGTTTCTAACTCTGCTGCCCAGGCTGGAATTCAGTGACACACTCATGGCCACCATAGCCTCGACCTACTGGTCTCAGGTGATCCCTCCTCCTCAATCTCCAATAGGTGAAACTACAGTCCTGCATCAACATGTCCGGCAAACATTTTGATTTTTATTGTAGAGACGAGTTCTCAAAAAATTGCCCAAATTGGTCTTAAACACCTCACTCAGGCAATCCTCTCAACTTGGCCTCCCAAAGTATGGATGACAGGGGTCAGACACCACACACGCACACCCAGCCCTCTTTTTTTAGAATGTCTGTTTTAACAGTTTACTCATGCCTGTCATGCCAGTAATTTGACAGGCACATGCAAGAGGATTTCCTGAAAGTAGGGGTTTGAGACCAGCCTGTGCAAGTTGACGAGACTTCTGCTATACAATGAATAAAGAATTAGGTGGGCATGGTTGTGCATACCTGTGTTTCCAGCTACTTTGTAGGCTAAAGCCTATATTTCCAGCTACAGGGAAGACTGAGGCAGTAGGATCTCCTCAGTCCAGAACT
This sequence comes from Cephalopachus bancanus, assembly GCA_027257055.1. Classification (NCBI taxonomy): domain Eukaryota; kingdom Metazoa; phylum Chordata; class Mammalia; order Primates; family Tarsiidae; genus Cephalopachus; species Cephalopachus bancanus. The sequence continues at coordinate 111,289 of JAPVLO010001180.1, forward strand.
GAGGCTACAGTGGCCATGAGCATGGCACTGCTCTCAATCCTGGACAACGGAGTGAGACTGGATAAAAAAAAAATTAAAATATTAGGATTCAATTGTTTGAGGTGAATTCCAGCCAAATCTTTCTTTCTTTCTGTTTCTGAGTCAGTTTCTAGATCTGTTGCTCAGACTAGAATGCAGTAGCATGCCCAAGGCCACCACAATCGCGACGTACTGGGTTCAGGTGATCCTTACTGCTCAACTTCCAAGTAGCTGGAACTATAGCCATGTGCAACCATGACTGGCTAATATTTTGAATGTACTGTAGAGATGAGGTTTCACTGAATTGCACAACCTGGTCCTGAACACCTGGACTCAGGCCATCTTCTCACCTTCCCCTCCCAAATAGCTGGGATGACAGGCATGAGCTACTACACCTAGCCCTTATTTGTTTTACTTTTTAAATTGTCTGCTTTACCTGGGTGAGATGTCTTATGCCTGTCATCCCAGAACTTTGACAGGCAGAGGCGAGATGATTGCCTGAACTCAGCACTTCGAGCCCAGCCTGGGCAACTAAGGAAGACCTGTGCTCTACAATAAATAAAGCAACTAGCCGGTCATTGTGGTACAGGCTTGTATTTCCAGCTACTTTGTAGGCCAAAGCTGTTAGTTCTGGCTACTAAGACGGCTGAGGCAGAAGGATCACCTGAGCCAAGCAGACTAAGCCTGTGGTGGCAACAAGCTTGTCACTGTTCTCAATCCTGGAAAACAGAGTGAGACTAGCTAAAATAAATAAATAAATAAAGTATTAGTGTTCAATTTTTACATTTATTTTCCACACAAATCATTCATTCTTTCTTTCTAAGTTTTTCTTTGTCTGTTTCTCACTCTCTTGCCCAGGCTGGAATGCAGTGGCAAACTCACGGCTACTGTAGCCTCGACCTACTGAGCTCAGGAGATCCTTCTGCCTCAACCTCCAAGTAGCTGAAACTACAGTCGTGCACCATCATTTCTGGCTAATATTTTGATTTTTATTGTAGAGACGAGGTCTCAAAAAATTTCACAAGTTGGTTTTGAAAACCTCAAAGGTTTGAAAACCTCAGGCAATCCTTTCAACTTGGCCTCCCTAAGTACTGGAATGACAGGCGTTATCCACCACACCCGCACACCTGGCCCTCTTTATTTTAAATGTCTGTTTTCACTACATGAGGTTACCCATGCCTGTTATTCCAGTAATTTGGCAGGCATATGCGAAAGCATTGTCTGAGAGCAGGGGTTTGAGATCAGCCTGTTCAAATTGATGAAACTTATGCTATACAATGAATAAAAAATTAGGTAAGCATGATTGTGTATTCCTGTGTTTCCAGCTACTTCATAGGCTAAAACCTATATTTCCAGCTACTGGGAATAGTGAGGCAGTAGATCTCCTGATCCCAGAACTGAGGCTACGGTCGCCATGAGCATGCCACTGCATACCCTATTGGTGAAGAGAGCGACACTACCTAAAAAAAATAAATAAATAAAGAATTAGAATTCAAATTTTTGATGTGAATTCCAGTCAAATCTTTCTTTCTTTCTGTTTCTGAGTCAGTTTCTAACTCTGTTGCTCAGACTGGAATGCAGTAGCATACTTAAGGCCACTGCAGCTTTGACCTATAGGGCTCAGGCTATCCATACAGCTCAACTTCAAAATAGCTGGAACTACAGGCATGTGCCACCATGGTTAGCTAATACTTTGATTTTTTTGTAGAGATGAGATCTCATCGAATTGTACAAACTGGTCCTGAACACCTTGACTCTGGCAATCTTCTCACCTTGCCCTCCCAAAGAGCTAGGATGACAGACATGACCCACTACACTCAGCCCTCTTTTTTTTTAACTCTTTAAATTGTCTCCTTATGCCTGTCATCCCAGAAATTTTTGCAGGAAGAGGCAAGATGATTGCCTGAATCCAGGACTTTTAGCCCATCCTGGACAACTACGCAAGACCTGTGCTCTACAATAAATAAAACCACTAGCCGGGCATAGTGGTACATGTTGTATTCCCAGCTACTTTGTAGGACAAAGCTGTTACTTTCGGTTACTAAGACGATTGAGGCAGAAGGATAACCTGAGCCAAGCAGACCAAGCCTGCAGTGGCAACGAGCATGTCATTGTTCTCAAACCTGGGCAACAGGGTGAGATTGGCTAAAAAGTAATTAAAGTATTAGGATTCAATTTTTTCGTATATATTCCACCCCAATCATATATTCATTCTTACTTGCCTTTTCTCTGTCAGTTTCTAACTCTATTGCCCAGGCTGGGATGCAGTGACACACTCATGGACACCATAGCCTCAACCTACTGGGCTAAGGTGATCCTTCCTCTTCAACCTCCGGTAGGTGAAACTACAGTCCTGTACCAACATGTCTGGCTATTATTTTGATTTTCATTGTAGAGACGAGTTCTCAAAAAATTGCCCAAATTGGTCTCAAACACCTCACTCAGGTAATCCTCTCAACTTGGCCTCCCAAAGTACTGGGATGACAGGGTGAGCCACCACACATGCACACCCAGCCCTCTTTTTTTTAAATGTCTGTTTTAACAGTTTACTCATGCCTGTCATGCCAGTAATTTGGCAGGCATATGCGAGAGGATTTCCTGAAAGTAGGGGTTTGAGACTAGCTTGTGCTAGTTGATGAGACTTCTGCTATTCAATGAATAAAAATTAGGTGGGCATGATTGTGCATACCTGTGTTTCCAGCTACTTTGTATGCGAAAACCTGCATTTCCAGCTACAGGGAAGACTGAGGCAGTAGGATCTCCTCAGCCCAGAACTGATGCTACAGTGGCCATGAGCATGCCACTGCTCTCCATCCTGGGCAACAGCGTGAGACTAGCTGTCGGGAGCCGCAATCACTAGTAAAAGTAAGGTAAAAGGGACCTGAAAACAGGAAAAATACTGGTGGGGAGCAAGGCCCCAGTAAAATGCGGTCATGATGGAGGCAAAGCCCCATGGATCCTGTTGACGGACCTTCCCTAACTTTGAAGGGTTGCGTGCATAGGCTTGAGAATGTTCCATATTTAATTGAGATAATAGATGTGCAAATGGATGATGGCATTTGACAGAAAAAAATTATACATAGGCATAATGGAGGTGAGATTGCAGCAAAATGAGTGCCCCTTAGGGTGTGTAAGGATGTTTTTCAGTAAACAGCAGGAGGCCAAGAAAAACAAGTCCACCACTTCACTATGCCCAGCTTCACTAATGCCCAGCTTCACTAATCATAAAAGAAATGCAAATTAAAACCACACTGAGATACCACCAAACTCCAGTCAGGATGGCTATCATCAATAACTCAAAAGACAATGGATGCTGGAGAGGATGAGGAGATAAGGGAACACTTCTACACTGTTGGTTGGATTATAAACTAGTACAACCTCTGTGGACAACAGTGTGGTGATTCCCAAAAGACCAAAAATTTGACCTTCTATATGACTCAGCAATCCCCATTCTGGGAATATACCTAGAGAAACACAAGTCACTCTGTGAAAAAGGTATCTGCACATGTATGTTTATTGCAACATTTTTCAGAATAGCAAAAACATGGAACCAACTGTGCTGCCCATTGAAATTGGACTAGATAAAAACAATGTGGTACATATACATGATGGAATTTTTCACAGCTATAAAAAAGGACAAAATTATGAACTTTGCAGCAACTTGGATGGACTTGGAATCTATAACACTCAGTTATCTGTCACAAAAACAAAGAACAGAGTACTACATGTTCTCACTCATAAGCACACCCTGAACATTTGCCATAACACTATAAGAAATGATTGACAGTAGTGGGAAACTGTCATGGGAAGGTGCAGGGGGCACATAATATCAATAAGAATACCTGATCTTAAACCAGGTGAAGTGGGGACCAAAGTGAGGCCCAAACCTTACCTGTACAATGATCATTTGTCTACCTAACTCTGAATTGTACTCCACATGTTTAACATAAAAATATATTTAAAAAATAAGATAAGCCGGGCTCGGTGGCTCAACCTGTAATCCCGCGCCTTTGGGAGGCTGAGGTGAGTGGATTGCCTGAGCTCGTGGGTTCGAGACCCGCCTGGGCAGCGAGACCTCATCTCTACAATGAATCAAAAAATCAGCCGGGTGTGGTAGCGCATGCCTGTAATTCCAGCTACTCGGAAGGCTGAGGCGGAAGGATCGCCGGAGCCCAGCAGGTCGAGGCTGCGGTGGCCGGGAGCGGCCACTGCACTCCAGTCTGGGCGACAGAGTGAGACTCCAACTCAAAAAAAATAAAAATAAGATAATAAAATAATAATTTCAGCTAATCACCACAGCTACTAAGATTGTTTCAGAGCTTGTCCTTGTGTAATATTTATGATACCTTCATGAAGTTGAAAACCTATGTCTACAGAAAGTAGCTGGCAGTCCTGCCATGTCAAACAGAACCAATTTAAGACTTTTGAGGAAAATCCTCATGTTTAGCTTGTATCCTTGTAGTATAAAGAAATTGTATGCTAGCTTTAGTACCAGGGCAGTCTAAAAAAATGTTTTCTCTAATCAGTTTTAATTTGTTTAAATATTCAACAACTTATAAGCTTGTTACCTAAGGTGAAGTTATTCAAAAAATATGTTATCAAGTAAATCCTTTGGTAAGAAGCCTGAGAGGATAACTCAGGCCAGATTTAACTTTGGGGCAATCATAAAAAAATTCATTCCCCGATAAAAATGCGACACCTGTACCATGAGCTTCTCAGAGAGGACTGCACTTCACTCTCCCAAGCCTTCTGTCCAGGGCCAGGCCTTCCCAACATTCAGAGAAAATCTTGCATAGTTATCTGTGTCTGAATCAGTATCACCTATGTGTATGCAAGAGTTCTTGGTGTGTAAGTAAACAAGATACTTTACTCTTTCCAGATTTACAGAGAAAATAAAGCATCTGTTTTTCTGCAATGCGGATTTTCTTTTTATTTCCCAGAGGATAATTTTAAGGATTTTTTCCCCCAGAGAACAGCTTTTTCAGACATTTGAAGTACAAACTTCCTTCTGCTTTTAGTACTGTATTGTAATCATTGTACTCAAGGTCAGGAGTGGCCTTCTGGTTTCCACAATCAATGGTCTTCTTTGGAGTCAATATCTTTCTGAATATCTCTGCTACATTTTACAAATCTTTCTCCAAGAATCTCTGACTTTCTTGATCCTCAAGATGCCATTCTCTCCTGCTTGCCTCTGCTTGTCTAGGACCGCCCCTTTGTGTTGTCTTTGTGAGGTCTCTTACCCTTCTTTCTCTTGGCTGTAAACACACTGAGCACAGCTTTCCGGTCTTCTCTAGACAATCTCTTTCACTGACACCATATTCTTTGAGAGTTTCATTCATTTGTTCATTTATTCAACAAATATCTATGGAGTTCTCACTATACCTGTCAATATTACAGATACTGGTTATAGAATGGAGAATTAAATAAAGACCCTAAACTCATGGTGGTAAGAGTCTAGTTATTATATGTAAACAATATGTAGAAAATATACAAATATATATTTGAATATAGTTTGTTAGGCGACAATAATTCTTAAACAGAAGAATAAAGAAAGGGGGATAGAAGGTGTCATCTCATAAGACATACTTGACAAAGACCTGAGTAAAATGAAGAAGCCAGTCAGAAATCTTCTGAGGGAAGGATATTTTAGAAAACTGGAATAGCAGTTTCGAAGTCACTGAATTTGGAGTATGGTTGGTGTGGCCTAGAAATAACAAGGAGACCAGTATGGCTGGAATAGAGTATGAAAGAAAGAGAACATCATGAAAGCTTTATAGGCTACAAAAGTCAGGTTGCAAGGTCCAGCTGTCATACCAAGAACCAAATTGATTTTTTTGTTTTTTTTGTTTTTCTTTTTTGAGTTAGAGTCTCACTCTGTCACCCAGACTGGAGTGCAGTGGCCGCTCCCGGCCACCACAGCCTTGATCTGTTAGGCTCCAGCGATCCTTCCGCCTCAGTCTTCCAAGTAGCCAGAATTACAGGAATGCACTACCACGCCCGGCTGATTCTTTTTTATTTATTGTAGAGATGAGATCTCGCTGCCGAGGTGGTCTCGAACCTGCGGGCTCAGGCAATCCACTCACCTCAGCCTCCCAAAGGCGTGGGATTACAGGCTGACCAACCGAGCGTGGCTGCAAGAACCAAATTGTAACAGTAGCTTGAACAAAATTGATGCAGCTTGTCTCTTTCTTTGAAAGTCTATGTTTTCCAGCAACGATGGGCTGGTTCCATGATACAGGGCACTAGACCATTTAATATTTTTGTTTTGTATTCTTAAACTCAGTGCTTCCAAGAATGCATCCAGGGTGGCTATCTTATTATCCTGCAACACCTCTGTAATGCAACTCGTTTTAAGGTAGAAGTAGGAAAGTGAAAGCTAGTGCCTTTTACTTGTAACGTATGACTGAAAAATTAAACACCTCATTTTTATCAGTGCTTTTTTTGCCAGAATAAAAATTAAGTCTAATAGAATTGAAAATTCAGTCTTTAACTGCATGTCCATGCCATCAGCTAAAAGTTTTGTTCATATAGAAGAAATAGATGAATATCATGGAGAGATAGCAATTGTGTACTACAAAGGCAAGATTAATTTCAAATTTTACTCCAGACATGATAGAAAAAACATAGAAACATTTTGAGTAAAAGAATGATATTTACATGTAACTTACATTTTAAAAATAGTTCTGTGGTTTTTGTGTGGCAACCAGAAATCAGCTATTACTACATAAGTAATGACTGTGGGAAGAGAACAATAGAAACAAGATAACTAGTTATGAGGTTTTGGTTTCAAATACCATTTGCATGCTCACAAATCCCAAGTCTAAGTCTTTATGTTATGCTATTTTTTAAATTTTAAAGTACCATGCTTATAGTCTACAGTTTATTGTATTCTTTACAATTACATCCAATAGGCAACTCAAAGTTTAACATGATCAAAATCACCTCCTTTACCTTTCCCCCAATATGATACTAATTTTGCCTCTATTCCGATATTTTCCATTTAAATAGAAGTTATCTAGAAAATGTATCTTTTTCTTTCCATCTTTCATCTGCCATAACATAACAATTCCTCACGTGGCTATTTTTTTTCAACAGATTCTATTTTTAGAACAGTTTTAGACTTATAGAGACACACACACACACACACTACAGAGGGTAGCTAAGAAATTGGCACAGGCAATTGTGTAGACTGAGAAGTTTGGAATTTGCAAGTGGGTTGGCGGGATAGAGACTGAGGAGAGAACTGCAGTTTGAAACCAAATGCCTTCTGCTGGCAGAATTTTTCTTCCTCCAAGGAGGCCAGTCTTTCCCTATTGAGGCCATCGAATGATTAGACAAGTCCATCTATGTTATGGAGGTTAACCTACTGTACTCGAAGCCTAATGACTCAAATGTGAATGTCATCTAAAAAAAAATACCTTCAGAGAAACATCTAGAATGACGTTTGACCAGATATCTGTGTACTGTGGCCTACCCAAGTAGACATATAAAATTAGCTATCATATACTATTTACCCATTTACTTTTGAGGAATCCATTGATTGTTTCCAGCTTTTGGATATCATAAATGAAACTGACATAAACCTTAACGGACATGTTTTTGTGTGAACATATGTTTTCAACTTCATTAGCTAAATACCTTGGAGAATGACTGCTAGATCATATCATAAGACTATGAATGGTTTTGCAAAAAGCTACTAAATTGTCTTCCAAAGCGACTACGTAATTTTGCATTCCTACCAGATATGAATGATAACTCTTGGTCTGTCATACGTCTGTCAGCATTCAAAATTTCCAGGTTTTCTTTATTTTGTTTACCATTCCAATAGTTTTATATTTAGCTCTATGAGACACTTTAAGTTGATTTTTGTAATTGGTGTAGGGTTTGTTTCTACAATTTTTTTTTTTTAATGTATGGATGTCCGATGTTGAAGCACTATTCGTTGAAAACACTATCCATTCTCCACCAAATTACCTTTGCTCCTTTGTGAAAGACTGGTTGACTATATTTTTGTGGGTCGATTTCTGGGCTGTTTGTTCAGTTCCATTTATCAATGTGGATATTCTTTCATCACTGCCACCCTGTTGTGATAGCTGTAGCTTTATAGTTAGTCTAGAAGTCAAGAAATGTTAGTCCTCAGACTTTGTTCTTCTTAAGTGTTCTGTTGACTGTTCTGGGCTCTTTGTCTTTCCGTATAAACTGTATCATTAGTTTGTTAATACCCGTAAGCTTGTTTGCTGGGATTTAGATGTGGATTGCAATAAATCTGTCATGCAGCTTTTTAAAAATCTTCTATATAGTTCAAATCTAATTTTCCTGAATACCTCCCATCACTACTGACACTGCTACTGTCATGGCCGATGCTGATGCTGCACTGGTTTGGGCTTAATTATGTCTTTCTTGGCTTATCTTTCTTTTAAATAATAAAAAATAAAATAAAATAGTTTTCTGACAAGTTCACTGCCTCCAGTCTTGCCTTCTTCAAATTCATTCTTCATATGTGGTTCTAGTAAAAATTAATGATGGCCCATTTAAATCTCTATAATGACCTAACAGGCAGGAAAAAATACTACATTCTAATGTGTCACACAATATCCCTATGGGTTAGTTTCTCTTTAATTTGCCTCTTTGTCTTATCCTTTATGTTCTAACCAGCTACAGACTTTTTAAAGTCTTTCACAATTGATGTTGCTTCTCTTATGTGTGCACAGTTTTAATAAAATGCCTTTCTAATCTTCTTTGGCTTAAAGAAATTCAGTCTTCGCTTCACTTTTGTTCTGAACATGTAGACACTCACCGCATACATTCAATACTTCCTTAATTGTCCATTCATTTTTGTATCCTTGTATTTAAACAAAGCATCATAATTTTAAGTTTCTACGCCCAAGTTCTCCTTGTGAATAAAGACAGGTTTTTACTTAACTTTGTTTCTTGTGTATTTATTTAGCACAGTGATTGGAACATTTTGGTATCTAGTAAGAGTTTAGTGAATGAATAATGGAATGAATACATAAGTAAAGGTATGATTTTATTTTTCAAGGAAGGACTGGTTGAATTACCATTACATGATATTGTTCTTAATTAAAGCAAATACTTTCAAAGACCAGTTCAGGTGTTGGAAGCCATTTTCTTTTTAAACGGCCATTTACCTTTTTTGAACTCTTAAGTTTGTTGTCAATCTTCTTTCTTCCTATGTTAATCATGGAAATTGCTTTCTCTCCCTATGCTGATTGTCTTCTATTGTACGTCTGCATTTAGTCAGCATTCAAGATTCTTCAAAACTAATTTTGTCATTTTATCCCTATGAGGGCATTCCCAAGCTACACCTTTAGACATCTTAGTTGACAGGCTATATATTTATTTGAGTTGGAGTCTCACTCTGTTGCCCAGACTAGATTGCAGTGGCCGCTCCCGGCCACTGCAGCCTCAACCTGCTGGGCTCCGGCAATCCTTCCACCTCAGCCTTCCAAGTAGCCTGAAATACAGGCATGCGCTACCACGCCCAGCTGATTTTTTCATTTATTGTAGAGATGAGGTCTTGTTTAACTTCACTTTGACTCCTACCTAAAAAACTACAGTCTTCCTTTTTCTGACTTTTACCTTGAATTTCTGATCAGGTAAATACAAAAACAAAATGTATTTCAGAGTAGTAAATAAAAGGTCTTAGAGTAGATGTAAGATAGCCTATGATTTCACACCTAAGCAAATTGAATTTATTTCTTCTTTTGATTGTTACTTCACTTAGAAATTTAGTTGAAGACAGTCTGTGTGTATAAAATTATAATACAATAGACAGATTAAAATAAGTACTAAAAATGGTTTATTTCAGCATTTTTTCAAATTTCTTATCTCAAACTACTCCTAGAAATATTCTGAGTCAGCACATAAGAGGAAGATTGTACATTAACCATGTTTCTTTTGGTTTTGCTTTCAAAACAAATGTTTATTTTCTATCAATCATTTAAACTGATGTAGAAATCAATATGACATCAATCTTATCACAGTCTTAGCACAATATTTCTGTTAGTTGGTTGGAAGGGGTTTGTCACAGTTTCTTGTTTCTTAAAATAAATATCTCATAAAACTCTTATAAAACGACCTCTAACTTTTGTTCAAATTTTCACATTAAAATGGCAGAATCATCTGGCCTGATTACTACCAATGTTGATTTCTGGTTCCCAGATCCAGAAAGCCTAGCTGCAATAAAACATATTCTATGAAATTGTGACTATTCTACATAACACAGAAAATCTAATAAGAGCCACAGATGTGAATCACCTTTTTTTTTTGAGTTGGAGTCTCACTCAGTTGCCCAGACTGGAGTGCAGTGGCCACTCCCGGCCACTGCAGCCTTGATCTGCTGGGCTCTGGCGATCCTTCCTCCTCAGCCTTCCAAGTAGCCGGAATTACAGGCATGCGCTACCACACCCAGCTGATTTTTTTATTTATTGTAGAGATGAGGTCTTGCTGCCCAGGTGGATCTCGAACCTGCGGGTTCAGGCAATCCACTCACCTCAGCCTCCCAAAGGCGCGGGATTACAGGCTGAGCTACTAAGCCCGACTGTGAATCACCCTTATAGTTCTTGTCAGATATTACCCAAAGAGAAAATTTTAGGATAGTTTTCTGGATTCATGAACATAATTTCATATATGTATGTGTGGCTACATATGCACTCACACCCACATATAAAATTATGGAAATAATTATAGATGTAGTTATACACAAACATACATAAATATTGTTATATATGCTGTTACTGCATGAGTCAAATATAGTACTATATATATATATTTTTTTTGAGTTGGAGTCTCACTCTGTCACCCAGGCTGGAGTGCAGTGGCTGCTCCCGGCCACTGCAGCCTTGACCTGCTGGAATCCGGCAATCCTTCCACCTCAGCCTTCCAAGTAGCTGGAACTACAGATGCGCACTACCACACCTGGCTAATTTTTTGATTTATTGTAGAGACTAGGTCTCACCAAGTTGCCCAGGCAGGTCTCAAACCCGTGAGTTCAGGCAATCCGCTCACCTCAGCCTCCCAAGGTGTGGGATTACAGGCTGAGCCACTGAGCCTGGCTAGCATAATATTACAATATTGATAAAGTAAAAGTTTATGGAAGTGCAGGTAGATATTTAGTGGTATACTCATATATGTGCATATACATATTGCTGTGGTTTGAATGAGTCTCCCACAAAGCACGTGTTGGAAACTGGATCTCAAAGGAATAGTTGGAAAGGTGAAGACTAAGGAGACGTGATTAGGTTGTGAGGGCTCTGCCCTCATGAATGGATGAATGGCATTACTGTGTGGTTTTTTTTTAAGAAAAGAATGTGTAGAGTTCCCACCTCCCCCACAGCTCTTTCCCCCCATCACCGTGTGGTTCCTTTTATCTTGTTACAACACGACAAGAGCACCTTCAGCAGATGCCAGCAAGTTGACTTTGGAATATCCTCTAGAATTCTAAGGAAATAAGTTTCAGTTTTGTATAAATTATCCAATCTCAGGTATTATGTTATACTAACTCAAAATGGACTAACACACACACACACACACACACACCACACACACACACACACACACACATCCATACTCCCATACATGTGTTGTGTGTGTTTATAAATTGATCATTAAGTTTCTCTGATGTTGATTAATTCATTTTTTGCTTATTTCTGCATTTTACACAGCGGGGCACTTTAACTCCATCATTCACTTGTAAACCAATTAGTTTCTAAGCCATTCAATATGATGTCTTTTATTTAAGAGTAAGGATTCTAATAGGCGTTATGAGATATAAAATGTGCACTGAGGTAAAATATAATATTGCTCTTGCGTTTAATTGGTAAAACACTTGAGAAAAACTCTTTTAGACACACAACACAATTTAAAGTAAATTTTAAAAAATTGTATATAGAAGTCTTTTAGAGACAAAATATTTTTTAAAATGTTCAAAAATTATTGCATCAAATGTTGATTTTTTATAACACTGCAATTCAATTTTCAAAGTATCTTCTCATAAACCTTATTAAGATTTTTTTAAAAAGGTAACAACTCTCTCAAGAGAAGAACTGTAGATCTTTTTTTAAAAATTCAGTTGTAAGGATATAGTACATTCTGAAGTAACTGATTATCTTTTGTCCCAAAGAAACTAAACCTTTTTATAAAAGAATGAATTTTATTCAAGTGCAGTGACTTGTGCCCTTAATCCTAGTAACTCAGGAGGCTGATATAGAAAGATCATTTGAGGTCAGGAGTACAAGACTGCAGTGAGCTATGATTGTGCACTCCACTCAATCCTGAGTGACAGAGTGAGACACTATCTAAAAAATAGTTGTGTCTCATACTAGACTTATCTAATACATTCAAATTAAATTATATATTCAAAAGCAATGAATTGACTTGAATAGGAAGGAAACTGAGCAGATCATCTCAATTTTAGTTTAGTTTTTTTTTTTTTTTTGAGTTGGAGTCTCACTCTGTCATCCAGACTGGAGTGCAGTGGCTGCTCCTGACCACTGCAGCCTCGACCTGCTGGGCTCTGGTGATCCTTCTGCCTCAGCCTTCCAAGTAGCTGGAACTACAGGCACGCGCTACCACATCCAGCTAATTTTTTTTATTTATTGTAGAGATGAGGTCTCGTCAAGTTGCCCACGTGGGTCTCGAACCCTCGGGCTCAGGCAATTCACTCACCTCGGCCTCCCAAAGTGTGGGATTACAGGTTGAGCCACTGAGCCCGGAATTTTAGTTCTTAGGATGAAATAGTTTTTCTCTGAGTGTAACTGATACAAGTTATTTGGTCACTTATACGTGTAACTTTCATAAGCAATATATGGCTAAAACAAAGCAGCTTATTGATTTCATTTCAAGAGTTCAGGCAAATGAGATAAAGGCAAATCATTGACAGCTGAGAAAGGCTATTCACAGGTTTTCTTTCTTTCTTTCTTTTTTAATTACAGATTGATTTAACTTCCAAATAGATCATGTAGTTAAGAAGGACTTTACCCTAAAAAATAAATTAAAGTGAGAATTCTGGGAAGATGGCAGAATTTAAAACACCAGAAATATATCTCTCTACCTAACCAAAAATTGCATTGGAAGATCCAACTGTAGCTGTTTTGAATCTATGAAGTTTAACGACATCTTGCAACTTCCAAGGAAAGGCTTGAATGAAAACTTGTCGTTAATTTCAGTCAATTCTAACTCTGAGCAGAATAGCAGTTATTCATCCTCACACCACAGCTCTGTCACAGGCAGTTGTGTATGTTACACACAGTTTGAGAGAACCAGGGTAGACAAAGATTCAGTCCTCCAAATATTAGGATCCTGTTCTTATCACTGACTGTTGTTTCTGATCACAGAGGCACAAAGAGGCAGTAACCACCATTTTTGTACCATTCCCCATTGCTGCAAATCCACAAACCCCTTCCTCTTGGCTGAGGCAATTACTAGGGGATTTAACGTATTAGCATCTTCATTTTTCCATTTTTTCTTTTTATTAAAGCAAGGCATTGAGAACCAGTATATTTGAAAATACCCACATATATGGGGAATATCAGAAAGTCAATGTGCATGTCCATGAGCACACATTGAAAAGTTCTGAGAAGTTCGGTTTATATATAAGGCTGATCCTCAGAAGATGCAACTATCAAAAATCAAAGCAACAACAAAAATAAAACAAAACAAAACCAAAAGAACTCAGCAAGCCCTGAAAAATGGAGAAAATATGATGTCCAGATCTGTTAGATTATTTGATGCAAGTATTCTACTTTTAGTCAAATCACAAGGCATAAAAATAAACAGGAAGTTATGGCCCATTAAAAAAGAAAGAAAAGAAAAATAAACCAACAGACTGCTACTGAAAAGACCTGATGGTAGATCTACCAGACAACGACTTTAAAGCAACTTAATTAAAGTTGCTCAAAAGACACAAGAAAATGTGTAGAAAGTGAAGAAAACAATGTATAAACAAAATATGCCTATGATAATTCTAAGGAAAATGGCTAAATTAAATACACAAAAGGAAATAAAAAAGAAATTTAAATGTTTTACACAAAAACTTACCAACAAAAAAGAAGACAGTAATGCAGCAAATGAAGAAAGAGTATAAGATACATAAAGAACAAATAGCAAAGTGAAAAGTATAAGTTCTTCCTTGCTAGTAATTACTTTAAATACAAAAAGATTGAAATCTCCAATCAAAAGACAGGGACAGTGAGTCTCCCAGGAGATTTGTTTTAGATCCAAAAAATCAAATAGATTGAAAGTAAACAAAATGGAAAACGTGTATCTCATGCATAATGTAGCCAAATGAGAATAGGAATGAATATATTAATATCAGAAAAAAAGTTTTTAAATAAAAAAGTTTACAATTCACAGAGAATATATATTAGCAAAAGGTTCAGCACAGCAAGATAATGTACCAGCTATGTGTTTGTGTACTTAGTAAAAGAGCATCAAAACATATGAAGCAGAAATTGACCTGTGTTGGCAAGGATGTCAAGAAATTAAATCCTTATGTACAGTTGTTGAGAATGTAAAATAATGGAGTTGCTATAGAAAGCAGTATGGCAGTTACTTTTTTTTAAAGTAGGATTTGTTGAGAGGACAGAAAAGCTCCCAGAGCAGAAGGGAACATGATGGGGTTGCCCTACTCTTTAAAAAATAAAAATAAGGCCAGGCACAGTGGCTCAAGTCTGTAATCCCAGCACTTTGGGAGGCTGAGGCGAGAGGATTGCCTAAGTCCAGGAATTCAAGACCAACCTGGGCAACTTATGAGACCTTATCTCTACAATCAATAAAAAAAGTAGCTGGACATGGTGCTATATGCCTGTGGTTCCAGCTACTTGAAAGGCTGAGGTGGAATGTGTGCCTGAGTCCAATAATTCAAAGCTGTGGTGTCTGTGAGCATGCCACTGCACTCCAGCCTGGATGACAGAGTGAGACTCTGACTCCAAAAATAAATTAAAAAAAAAAATAGAATTACCACGTGATCTACAAATTTTATTGATGGGCACATGCTTGATAACATTAAAAAGTTCACAAAGAGATATTTGTGCACTTGTGTTCATAAAAGCGCTATCCACAATAGCTAAAATGTGGAAAAACTCAAGTGACTGTTAGCAGATGGGTAGATGAGCAAAATATGGTATATACAGCCAATAGATTTTTTTGCCTTAAAATGAAAGAATATTTTGACATGTGATATAACATAGATGAACATTAAAGATGCTATAAATTGCCAGTCACAAAAAGTGCATTATTTCACCTATCTGAAGAATGTAGAATAGTAAAATCATAAAGACAGAAAGTAGAATGATGGTTTCCAGGGGATAAGAGGATAAGGAGTCATTGTTTACTAGAGATAGAATTTCTGTTTTGTAAGTTGAAAAAAGGTCTGGGGATAAATTATGGTGATATTTGCAAAACAATATGAATGTAATTAATACTGCTATATTGCACACTTAAAAATGATTAAGACAGTAAATGTGTGTTATGCTTAATTTACCACAATAAAAAAATGGAAAAAGAAGTCAGCATCAAAATACAGTATTATTTTACAAAGGACTCAAGTATGATACTAGATTTTCATCTAAACAGTTTTTTTAATTTAAAAATTTTTTATTTCAAAGATATGAGGTACAATTCAGCGTTAGGTATACAAAAGTTTATTATCCAGATACCTTTGTTGATGAGGTGTGTCCCATCCTTCCCTGGCAGTTCTCACTACTGCCAATTCCTTTTTTATAGTATTATGAAAATTGTTAAAGTTCTGCTTATGAGTGAGATCATATGGTACTCTGTTCTTTGTTTCTGGAATAGATCACTGTGTATGATTACTCTAAATTCATCCAAGTTGCTACAAAGTTCATATATTTTTCCTTCTTTATGGCTGCATAATATTCCATTGTGTATATGTGCAACATATATGCATGTGAAGATATATTTTTTTGTGGAATGATTTGTGTTCTTCCGGGTAAATTCCCAATAGGGAGATTGCTGTGTCATATTGAAAATCAATTTTTTTTATGATCAATATTTTTCATTTTGATATTGTGGGGTATAGTTAAGGGTTAGGTATACAAATATGCTTTATTCAGGCCCCCTTGTTGATAATAGGTGTCTCCCCGTCCCCAGACAGATGCTTACTACCATTAGTCCCATCCCCCCCATAGTTTCCCACCACTGTCAGTCATTTTCTTATGGTAGTGCATTGGATGATAAAGGTCCACTATATGAGTGAGAATATGTGATACTCCAATCTTTGTTTCTGTGAGAGGTCACTCAGTATTATACACTCTAGCTCCATCAAGGTTGCTGCGAAATTTATGATTTTGTTCTTTTTTATGACTGCGTAGTATTCCATCATATATATGTACCACATTTTTTTAATCCAGTCCTCTTTTGATGGGCAGTGTGGTTGGTTCCAGGTTCTTGCTATTGTGAACAATACTGCGATAAACATTTGTGTGCAGGTATCCTTTTTATAGAGTGATTTGAGTTCTTCAGGGTATATTCCCAGTATGGGGATTGCAGGGTCATATGGGAGGTTGATGTTTAGAGCTTTTAGGAATCGTCACACTGCTTTCCACTAGTGTGGATGCGGGGGATGGGACTGATGGTAGTAAACATCTGTCTGGGGACAGGGAGATGCCTATTATCAAAAAGGGGGCGTGAATGAAGCATATTTGTATACCTACCCCTTAACTGTACCCTTAACTAGTAGAGGTTGCACTAGTTTACACTCCCACTAACAGTGTAGGAGTGTTCCCTTTTCGCCACACCCTCTCCAACAACTATTATTTTCTGAGTTATTGATAATTGCCATTCTGACTGGAGTTAGGTGGTATCTCAGTGTGGTTTTGATTTGCATCTCCCTGATGATTAGTGAGGTTGAGCATTTCTTCATGTGTCTGTTGGCTGCTTGGATGTCTTCCTTTGTGAAGTGTCTGTTCATATCTTTTGCCCATTTTATAATAGGGTTGTTTGCTTTTTTCTTTTCAGCACATTTGAGTTCCTTGTAGATCCAAGATGTTAAGCCTTTGTCAGACCTGGAGTTGGCAAATACTTTTTCCCAGTCTGTAGGCTGTCTCCCTGTTCTCTTGATGGTTTCCTTGGCATTGCAGAAGCTTGTGAGTTTAATGAGTTCCCACTTGTCTATCTTACCCCTTATGGACAGTGGGTTTCAAATTTTGTTCAGGAATTGGATGCCAGTTCCAATTTCCATGAGGGTTGTCCTTCATTTTCTAAGGTTCTTATGGTTTGAGGTTTTACATTTAGGTCTCTGATTCATTTGGAGTTTATTTTTGTGTATGGGGATAGATAGGGGTCCTGTTTCAATCTTCTGCATATGGTCAGCCAGTTTTCCCAGCACCATTTACTGAATAGGTTCTCCTCTCCCCAGTGATAAGTGGTGGAGGCTTTGTCGAAGATGAGTTGGTTGAGCAATTGAGGTTTTGCTTCTGGGATTTCAATTCTATTCCATTGATCGATATGCCTGTTCCTGTACCAATACCAAGTTGTTTTGATGATTGTAGCTTTATAGTAAAGTTTGAAGTCTGGTAATGTGATGACACCTAATTTGTTTTTTTTGCTGAGGATTGTTCTGGCTATTCTTGGTCGTTTGTGTTTCCATATGAATTCCTGTGTTGTTTTTTCTGGGTATGAGAAGAATTTTGCTGGTAAATTGAAAGGTATTGCATTGAATTTGTAGATTACCTTAGGTAAGACGGACATCTTCACAATGTTGATTCTTCCAGTGCATGAGCATGGGATATTTTTCCACTTGTTTGTGTTTGTGTCATCTTTGATTTCTTTGAGCAGAGTTTTGTAGTTTTCATTGTAAAGGTCTTTCACATCTCTGGTTAAGAAGATTCCAAGGTATTTCACTTTTTTTGTGGCTATTGTGAATGGAATTGTGCTTCTTATTTGGGTTTATGTTTGTTTATTATTGGTGTAAAGAAATGCGATTGTCTTTTGCACATTTATTTTATATCCTGAGACTTTGCCAAAGGCCTTTATCAGTGTAAGGAGGTTTTTTGACAGATTCTCTTGGGTTTTCAAGGTACACGATCATGTCATCTGCAAAGAGAGATAGTTTGACTTCCTCTTTTCCTATTTGGATACCCCTGACTACCTTCTTCTCTCTGATTGCTCTAGCCAGGATTTCCAGTACTATATTGAACAGGAGGGGTGAGAGTGGGCATCCTTGTCTGGTTCCAGTTTTTAGGGGAAATGGTTCCAATTTTTGTCTCTTTAGGAGTATGCTGGCTGTGGGTTTCTCGTAGATGACTTTTACTACTTTGAGTTATGTTCCCTGTATGCCTAGATGTTCGAGGGTTTTTATCAAGAAGGGGTGCTGGATTTTATCAAAAGTTTTTTCTGCATCTAATGATATAATCATGTGGTTTTTGTTTTGACATCTGTTGATGTATTTAATTACATTTATGGTTTTACGAATGTTGAACAAGCCCTGCATCCCAGGGATGAAGCCTACTTGGTCATAGTGGATGATTTTTGAGATGTGTTGTTGAATCCGGTTTTCTAGGATCTTGTTGAGAATTTTAGTGTCTATGTTCATCAAAGATATTGGCCTGTAGTTCTCTTTTTTTGTTGGATCTTTACCTGGCTTGGGTATCAATGTGATGTTAGCTTCATAAAATGATTTGGGGAGGGTTCCATCCTTCCCCATCACCTGAAATAGCTTCATTAGGATTGGAATCAGTTCCTCCTTAAATGTCTTGTAGAATTCTGCTGGAAAGCCATCTGGTTCAGGGATTTTTTTTTGTCGGTTGTTTTCTTATTATATAGTCAATTTCCTTGATTGTTATTGGCTTATTTAGAGTCTCTATTTCTTTTTGTTTCAGCTTAGGTAGGTTGTGTGATGACAGAAAGTCCTCCATTTCATTGAGGTTTTCAAGTTTGTTCCATACAAATGTACGTAGTAGTCTCTGATGATCATTTGTATTTCTTCTGGGTCAGATGTGACTTCATCTTTTGGTGTTTCTGATTGTTCTTATTTGGGATTTTTTTTTCTTTCTCTTGGTCAGTCTAGCTAGGGGACCATTGATCTTGTTTATCCTTTCGAAGAAACAGCTTTTTGTTTCATTGATTTTTTGTATTGTCTTTTTGTCTTCTATGTCCTGGATTTGGGCTTTTATTTTGTTGTTTGGATTCTTCGGCTGAAATCAGGGCTCTTGTGGTCTTGCTTTTCCAGCTTCCTTAGATGGCTTGTTAGGCTGTTAATCTGTGCTCCTTCCATTTTCTTCAGGTGTGTTTGTAGGGATATAAATTCCCGCCTTACTACAGATTTGATGGCGTCCCAGAGATTTTGGTAAGATGTTTCCTCATTCTCATTTGTTTCCAGGTATCTTTTGATCTCTGTTTTGATTTCATTGTTGACCCAGGAGTTGTTTAGTATCATGCTGTTTAGTGACCATGTCTTTGTGGGTTTTGGGGGGATTTTGTTGGTGTTAATGTTTATTTTTTTTCCACTGTGGTCTGAGAAGGTGCATGGGAGAATTTCGGTCCTTTTAAATTTTTCTTATGCTTGATTTATGGTCAATTATGTGGTTGATCTTAGATTATGTTCCATGCGGTGATGAGTAGAATGTGTATTCTCTGATTTTTGGAAGGAGTGTTCTGTAGGCATCAATTAAGTCCATTTGGTCCAGAGTCACATTGAGGTTCTGAATCTCATTGCTGATTTTTTGTCCTGATGATCTGTCTAGGGTTGTGAGTGGGGTATTCAAGTCCCCAGTTATGATGGTGTTAAAGTCAATATCTTTCTTTAGTTTGCCTAGGAGTTGCTTTATAAAAGTTGGTGCACCTATGTTAAGTACATATATGTTTAGGATAGATATTTCTTGTTGATGGAGTGAACCTTTTATCATTATCTAGTAACCCTCTGTATCTTTTTAAATTTTTGATAGCTTAAATGTTATTTTGTCTAAAGTTAGTATCACAACTCCTCTTTCTTTTGAATTCATTTGCCTGAAAATTTGTTTCCAATCCTCTTACTTTGAGTCTGTGCATGTCCTTTCTAATGAGATGGGTCTCTTGAAGGCAGCATATTGTTGCCTGGTGATATTTTATCCATTTTGCCATTCTAAGTCTTTTCAGTGGTGCATTTAGTTCATTCACATTCAGGTTAATTATTGAAATGTGAGAGTTCATCCCTATTATAGAGTTCTTATAGAATTGTTCTTCCACTTGGTTTATTGTCTTTCTTTTGTTTTGGGGGTTGGTTCATGTGTATTTTATTCTTTTTCCTGTACTCTTCTGAAGAACATTGTTCTTTTTTCCCCTTTTCTTCTGTGTTTAGTACTTTCTTAAGTGTTTCATGTAGAGGTAGTTTGGTTGCAGCGTAAGTTCTTAGGGATTGGATATCTGGGAAAGATTTTAATTCTCCCTCGCTGATGATGCTTAATCTGGCTGGGTAGGTTATTTTTGGTTGAAATTGCTTATTTTTTAGGACTTTGAAGATAGGGCTCCAAGCTCTCCTAGCCTGCAGGGTTTCTGTAGATAAGTCTGCTGCTATTCTAATTGATTTTTCCCTGGTAGGTGATCTGGCCTTTTCCTCTTGCTACCTTTAGGATTTTTTTCTTTTATGCCTACTTTGTTTAGGCAGATTATTATGTGTCTTGGAGTTGTTTTTCTCATTTGTTGTCTTGCAGGGGTTCTCTGAATCTCTTATGTTTGAGTTTTTGCATCATTGATTAGCTAAGGGAAGTTTTCTTTATGGATCTTATGGAAGGTTTGTTCCAGTGTGGTCTCTGTCTCTTTTTCTGCCTCAGGAAGTCCAATTAGTCTTAGCTTCTGTCTCTTGAAGTAATCGCTCATCTCTTGAAGGTTTTTTTCTGTCTTTTTGAGCTTGTTTTCTGTGTTTTTGAGAGTTTGGGTTAGTTCTATATTTTGGTCCTCAAGCTCTGAGATTCTTTCTTCTGCTTGGGTAATTCTGCTTTCCATGCTTATCAGTTTGTTATTTATTTCATTCACAGTATTCTTTATTACTGTTATCTCAGATATCAGCTCCTTTCTAGTTTCTTCTTGTGTCTCCTCAATTCTTTTTAATCTCTTCATTAATGTCTTGATATCTAAGTTTGTAGCTTGAGACCAGTCATTCTGGGGGCTCTTCATTGGTTGCATTCCGAAACCAGTTTTCTCAATGTCTGCCCTCCTAGGAGTCTGGGGGAGACTCATATTCTTCTTTTGGTTTTTCTTCATTTGTGTAGATTTTTCTCTTGCCCCTTAGTGGATAAAATCCCTTGAGCTTTAATCTCCAGCCTCTCCCCCTCTGTTTTTTTTGCAGGCAGCTAGCCTGCTGCCTGGGAGATCTGTGACACTGGTCTGTATTCAGTGTAGGGGAGGTGCTTTGTCTCCTGTTTAATGACATCAGTGTGGGAACTGAGGTGGAGGCTCTGATAGGTGGGCGGGGTGATGATATGTAAATATGCCTTGAAAATGGCAGAAGTGGTGGTTTTACTTTCACTTTTATGGGTGTCCTGTGGGTCTCTAGGCGGGACCAGCTGCACAGCTGGGCTCTGGATCTGGGGTGCCACCAGCAGGCTGGGGTGGAGCGGGTAGGGCATTCCCTCCTCTGGAGCTGGAAGCCTCTGACTGGCACCTTACACCAGCTTGGGGATCTGCTCCCTTACACAGGCTTGTGGTTGCATGCTGAGTGCCTCAGCCGGGGTGGGCCTGGGACTTCAGATCTCCAAGGCTCCAGAGGGCAGGTGGTGGCTCTGGGTCCCTCACAGGGCACTTCAGCCAGAAGTGGGACCGATATCTTTGAGGGGTGGGTGCCCAAAGCCTCCCTGGGTGACCAGCAGTTTGGTGCTGGGTGCTGTTCATGACGATGCAGGCAGGGAAGGAGCTGCGATTCGGGATTCTGGATTCCCCAGCTGGCCGGCATCACATATAGTGGAGTAGCTACGGTCAGGCCACAATATCTGGCCCTGCCTGGGACCAAAGGTCCCCAGGCCTTGTACCAGTGTGGCTGGCAGTGGGCAGGGGGGTGCAGGAAGAAAAGTAAGGGTCTTTTTGGGAACTCACGTTCGGGGAGTCTCACGGATCCATCTATGCAGTCGCCATCTTCAGGCGGTTCTTGAAAATTAATTTCTAGTTCTTTCAGAAATCAACACACTGTCTTCCAATGAGGTTGCATTCCCACTAGCAGTTCCAAAGCTTTTAACCAATGATTCTTAATCTGGGATATCCATCAAAAGTACTAGTGAAATTTAATAACAATTGCTTAGATTCATTTCTAGAGATTCTGATTTAGTAGGCTAACATTGAAATTCAGACATCTGCCTATGTATAAACTTTCAAAGATTATATTAGAATGCATTTCTGGCTGAGAATCACAGCTTGAAATTTTGGGTGACAATAGGTCAAATATTAAGAGCTGTACCATTCGTTGTAGGGGTGATTTTGGAGAGCTGATGAGATGAATGGAGGTGTTTCTGTAATCAATCTTGCATGAGTTATCATTGCATAGTTTATAGTTACAGGCAGACATTGCACTTGACAATAGCTATTTCAATTGTTTTCTAATTTCTTGAATCACGCTGCATTTCTGGACATAGTTCCTTCTATTATTTATTCAAATGTAGGGTACTTTCTCCCTCAGCAGCAATATTCAGGAAAATCCTTCCTGATGCTCAATGACTTTCACCAATCTCTGGGTAGCTGCTGTTCTGTTCCAAAATGCATCTATACACACATTTTTTTACTTTGCTAATATATCTGTAATGAATACACTGTAATAAAGAAGTGCTTAGGAGACAGTTTTAATGGCGTATGCCTACAAATCAGAAAGATTTAAAATACTGCTAAGGTGTTATTTTTAAATATGCTTAAAATTGTTATATGATTATTCCCCAAGCATATAATTAGATAATATAAAAATTTAATAATCATCTAACACATTTAAGGAGTAATTTGTCTGCAAATAAAGTAAAAAATTGAGGTAAATGGAGTAAGTTTTATAGATTGAATTGAGCTCCATGGGTCAAAACTGTTTCCTCAAGCACAGTCTTAAGAGATTCCTATGAGTCTGGTGGCAAGGAACCCAGACATGTAAACTTGTGCATTTGGGATGGCAGCATTGCAAATACTGCTAATAATGGTGAGTTTCAACTAAGTTAGTACTGTGTACAGAGTGTTTACATAATCAATATGTTTCTCACACCTCTAGGTACAATCACACCTATGTGTGAGTCATATGGTCAGCTATTAAATAATAAACATGGAAAATATTCTATATATTTGCTTTGTTTTGCCTCAGAGTGAGATAATATTTGGTCAGTGATACATTAGTTTTGAACTAGCAGCATGAGCTATCAGTGTTGATAATATAGCAGCCTTCTTTGTAATGTCTGAAAATTGGTTGACAACAAGCTTATGGTAGGACTTGGTTTATCAACCTTTGTAAGTTCCTTTTAGATGTCCACAGGAATAATGCTTTTATCTGGAACTTTCACATTTCAACAATCAGCCAAAAATATCCAGGTTATTATAAATTATAATTCCCAATCGAGTTATCTGTGTACTTATTTTTAGGGTTAATTTGCAGGGTACCAATATCGTCTATCTTGAATGGCCAGTTGTCATGTTCAGAAGGAAAGTTTTAGGGATTTCTATGATAGTAGAATTTAGACTGCACATGATATCAAATGCTTATAAACATTTTTAAAAATTGTTTTTACTTTTAAAAATTTTTGTAGAGAAAGACTCTTGCTATGTTACCCAAGCTGGTCTCAAACTACTGGGCTCAAGCAATCTTCCTGCCCAGGACTCCCAAAGTGCTGGGAATTACAGGCATGAGGCACTGAGCCCAGTCTACTTAAACATATTCTTAAGTGAAATATGAATACCATTGAATATATTTGCTTTTGTTCTGGACATTATGACAATACAACCATATACATGTCAGCCAAAGAAAATTGAACACAATCTACTAGAATATTATGAAGTAACCCAGTGCTGTGTTTTTATGTTGTCTGTATGAACCAAAAGTTTGTCCTAGTGAATAGTAAAGTAGAACTTCTTGATCTTGAAACATAACTCTTTTTTTAGATTACAAAGCATAGTTTATTTAAAAAGTAAACTAGAGAGAGGGAAAAAGGAGATTCACCTCCCCAAGTTAGGAGAGAGGGCCAAAGCTGGGAAACATGGCCTGGCTGAAAAATAACCTTTGTTGATTTCTGGGAAGGTGGTGGTGGAGTCAGTTGGATGTGTGAGTCCCAGCCTGAGTGAGGGAGTATATGGAAAATTTTGCCTATGTGTCTGTGAGTGAGTGGGTGTGTGAGTGGCTGACTGAGTGGGTACATGGGAGCAAGTGACCAGGACTTTGCTGGTGAAGTGGCTAGTGCTGCAGTTACTTTGCTTGTACCTTAGTGCTACCTGGGACACAACACCATTTTTTAAAAACCAGCAAAGCCCTTTCTGGGAAGAAGTTGCCAGAAGTGACTGTCAGCTCCAGGTGATGCTCATTACTGCAGCAGTGGCAGCAAAGGTTGCAGAGGGAGCACAGCAAAGAAGCCCAGAGAAAGAATCTCACTGGAGAAGAAGAAACAGGTACCATGCCACCATCTTGAAAACTGGACAGGGAAGAGTGCTCCAGCTTGGTCACCATGGACCAACAGACCCAATCTCTGTAATGGCAGGTAAACTACTCAGGGTTTGATCATGACCCAGAGGAAAATTCCAAAAGCACCACCTCTGGAGGGACAGGAGAAGTGCTGAGTCTCAGGCTCCCCACTTCATACCCTGATTCAGCCTTGGGGCAAAGTGTGTGACCAGAAAAGGATGAGGAAGCCCCCCAAAGAGATTAACAGTGAGTTTGGGGCTAACACAACCCCCTCCTCTCCAGCAATGCTCTAAACATCAGAGCCACACTGCTGTGGCATGACTGAGAGGGATCAACACAGGCAGAGCCTGGACATCAGCTGTGATAGAAGGACTCTATTCCAGGATAAGTCTGACTGGGGGGCTCCCCGCCAGTACCTGGGGAAGAGACAATCCTGTACCTACCCACTGATGGGGATTCCGTCTGACCATATGAGAGTGGAAGGGGAGGTCCAAAGCCACACCCACACCCACCATCTCCTCCTTCCCTGAGCAGGACGCTGGGGAGATTATGAATGAGGCCACAGCACCACAAGAATCAGAAGAGGGCAGCAGAGAGGAACAATTATAGGACTTGCCACAAGAGGGTAGATTGGTTTTTTGTTTTTGTTTTTTTTCTTTGTTTTGTTTTTTTGTTTTTGTTTTCTTTTTCCTTAGTGCACACATGTATATGTGAGAGTTCAATCTGGATTTCCCCCATCTTTTTTTCTTTTTTTTCTTCTTTTCTTTCTTTCTTCTTTCATTTTTTGTTTTCTGTTTATATGTGTACATGAATAATTGAGTGTTCATTTTTCAAATTTTTTGTTTGTTTTGTGGTTTTTTCCTCTCTTTTTTTAGTTTAATGTGTGTATGCATAAATGTTTGAAGGGTGTGTGTATGTGTGTGTGTGTGCGTGTGCACGTGTGTGTGTGTGTGCATGTGTGTGTGTGTGTTCACTTTTCCTGTTTTATTTTTTTCTTTCCTGTTTGTTTTGCTCCCCCCACCCAGTTTGTTTGGTTTAGTTCTCTTTCTCTCTCTCTCTCTCCCTCCATGTGTGTGTATGCATGTGTGTGATTGTTTTTTGCTTTGACTTCTGCTCTTATTCTTTTTTACTTTATATTTTTTAATTTTTGTCCATTTTATTTCATTCTACTTTTCTCTGTTCTCCTCTTTGCCATTACTCTATTTTAGACTCAGAGGGTATACACATGTACTCATTGCATTGTCTTATAATGGGGGGAAGGAAAGTTGGTCTTAGGGAACCCATACCACAATCATTATGATTTGCAAGTAGTTTCTGAATCTTATTTTCCCATCCTTCACATTATTTGACTCTCAAAACTGCAAGAGACAACAAAGCTTCCCACTTACAGCCCTGTTTCAAAATAGAACAAATTCAGAGCCTTAAACAGGGAAAGAATAGGGGCATGAGCAAACATCAGAAGTGAAAGCTTCTCCCACTGCCACTGAATAATGGAGCTAAGAGAGAAGAAAAAAGATTTGTCACAAATGAGAAAATCTCAATGTAAGAACACAGGTAATTTCCAGTGTAACAAAGAGAAAATGCCTGAAAAATCAGAGCTCAGAGCTCAAACATTGGAAGTCACCAACTGGCTCCAGATACAACAGGCGTTAGGGAATGGATGAAGAGCAAATAAGACTCAAGAAAGACAAGCTACAACACTGAAAGAATTTGTAATAGAGATTTTGGCCATAAAAATTTTTATCCAGGAAATAAATAACAAGATGAGAAGCATGGAAAGCAGAATTAATTAAGTAGAAGAAAGAATCTCAAACGTTAACACCAAAATATGGAATTAACCTGATCTGTAAAAACCATAGAAAGAAATCTCAGAAAGGACAAAGCCTCCAAAAAGTGTGCAATTGTATCAAGAAGATGAACATACACCTGATTGGCATCCCAGAAGAAGAAAGGGAAATGTAGAACACCATGGAGCAAGTACTCCAGTAGGTTATCCAAGAAAACTTTACCAACAGCACCAGAAATATGACCATCCAAACACACATTCAAACACACGGGATACAGAGAACATCCTCAACACATCAAATGAGAAGACCAACCTCTAGACACATAGTAATTTGCCTACACTAAGTAGTCACAAAAGAAAAAAATTCTAAAGGCAGCAAGAGAGAAAGGTCAGACTACTACTGGGGGATACCAATCAGAATAACAGCAGACCTATAGGCAGAAACACTACAAGCTAGAAGGGACTGGAGTCCAATATTCAAAGTCCTCAAAGATAAACAATTTCAACCAAGAATTCCCTACCCAGTCAATCTCAGATTCATCAGTGATGGAGAATTAAAATTCTTCCCAGACATCCAATCCCTAAGAGATTATGCAGCTTCCAGACCATCTCTATAGGAGATGCTTAAAAAGGTAATAAGAACAGAAGAAAGGAAAAAAGAATGGCCACACACTTTCCAAGAGCACAGGAGAACACAGAATCAATACAGAATAAATTACAACTGCAAACTTGAAAACACACACATACATCAAACCAAAAGTTGAAAGAAAATAAACAAACAAATGAACAAAGAAAAACGTTATAAGAACTGCATGAGGGGGATAATCAATAACATTTCAATAATCAACTTCAACATGAATGGACTAAATGGAAAACACAGAATGGCAAACTGGACAAAATACCATGATCCAATAAATTCCTGCATTCCGGAAACTCATCTAACCACAAGAGACACACACAGACTCATACTTAGAGGATGGAAAATGAATTTCCAGGTGAATGGATCACAAAAGAAATCAGGAGTCATAATCTTAATATCAGATAAAACAATCTTTTCACTATCAAAAATAAAAAAGACATGAAATGACAGTGCATAATTATAAAATGTCCAATCCCTGAATGAGAAATATCCATCTTAAGCATATATGCACACAACACAGGGGCACAAGCACTTACAAAGCAAATACTAAGTAAATTTAAAAATATATTGACTCTAACACTACTATAGCTTGGAGCTTCAATACTCTGCTGACAGTCTTAGATCATGGAGGCAAAAAAATCAGCAAAAAGATCTGGAACCTCAACTTGACACTTGACAAAATGGACTTAATAGATACCTACAGAACACTTCACCCAACAGCCACAGAATATACATTCTACTCATCACCTTATGGAGTGTACTCCAAGACATCCTCAGTCATAAAACAAGCATAAACAAAAATCATAAGATTAAAATACTGCCATGCACCTTCTCAGACCGCAGTGGATAAAAAATAAATATCAGCACCAACAAAATTCCCCCAAAACCCACAAAGACAGGGCCACTAAACAACACGATGATGAATGACTACCGGGTCAACACAGAAATTAAAACAGAAATTTAAAGGATCCTGGAAACAAATGAAAATGAAGAAACATCTTACAAAAACCTCTTGGATGCTACGCAAACTGTTCTAAGATGGTAATTTAAATCTCTATGAACACATATCAAGAAAATGGAAAGATCACAGCCTAGCAAATAACCTAAGGGACCTAGAAAGACAAGACAATCAAAATCCTAACTTTATCAGAAGAATCCAAATCACCAAAGCAAATGTCAGAATATGAGATATAGAAGACAAAAATATCACAAAAAACTTATTCTTTGGAAGAATAAGCAAGATTGATGGACCCCTAACCAGAATGACTAAGAAAAAGAGAGAAAGAGTCCAAATGAACACAATTATAAATGCAAAACCTCAAATCATAACTGACCCCACCCCACAAAATACAAAAGATTATCCAAGACTATTAAGCTAACCTGTATGAAAACAAATTTGATAACCTAAGTGAAATGGAAGACTTTCTGACATCACACAACCTCTCAACGTTGAAACAAGAAGACATTGAGACCCTAAATAGACCAGTAACAACTGGCCTTCCAGTGGAATTCTACAAAACATACATGGAGGTGCTGAAAGCAATCCTATTGAAAGTATTCCAGGCAATTGAGAAAGTTGAAATTCTCCCCAAATCATTTTACAAAGCTAACATCACATTGGTACCTAAACTAGGCAAAGATCCAACAAAAAAAGAGAACTACAGGCAAATATCTCTAACAGATATAGATGCAAAAATCCTCAACAAGATTCTCACAAGTCAGATCCAACAACACATCTCAAAAATCATCCACCATGACCAAGTAGATGTCATTCCCAGCATGTAGGGCTGGTTCAACATCCAAAGACCATAAATGTAATTAAATACATCAACAGGTATAAAAACAAGAACCACATGATTATATCCTTAGATGCAAAAAAGCCTTTGATAAAACCCAGCATCCCTTCTTGATAAAAACCCTTGAACACCTAGGCATAGAAGGAGCATATGTCAAAATAGTATGTTCCATTGACCTTAAACTCACAGTCAGCATATTGCTGAATAGACAGAAACTGGAAACATTTCCTCTGAAACTAGAAGACAAGCCTACTCACTTTCACCAATCCTGTTCAACATTGTGTTGGAAGTACTAACAAGAGCAACTAGACAAGAGAAGGAAATTAGAAGTATCCAAATAGGAAAAGAAGAAGTTAAATTAGCCCTCTTTGCTGATGATATGATTCTGTACCATGAAAATTCAAGAAAATCTGTCAAAAACCCCTCCTTGCACTGATAAAGGGCTTTGGCAAAGTCTCAGGGTACAAAATAGATGTGCAAAAGACAGTCACATTATTATAAACCAGCAACAAACAGGCAGAGAACTAAATTTTAAAAAAAAATCCCCTTCACAATAGCTACACAAAAATAAAATAAAATGCCTTGACATCTTCCTAACTAGTGAAGTGAAATACCTTTACAATGAAAATGACAAAACACTGCTCAAAGAACTCCAAGAAGATCCAAACAAATGGAAAAATATTACATTCTCATGAATAGGAAAAATCAGCATAGTTAAGATGTCCACCTTACCAAAGGCAATCTACAGATTCAATGCAATACTCATTAAACTACCAACATCATTCTTCTCAGACCTGGAATGAAAATACAGAAACTGATATAGAAATATATGCAACCACAAATAACCAAAACCAAAATAATCCTTAGCAAAAGAAAAAAAGCAGGAAGTATCACACTTCTAGACTTTAAACTTTAGTATAAGACTACAATAGACAAGATAGCCTGGTATTGGTACAAGAACAGGCATATGGGCCAATGAAACAGGTTAGAGATTTCAGAAGGAAAACCTCAATTTCTCAACCAACTCATCTTTGACAAAGCCCCCAACAACAACCACTGAGGAAAGGGGAACCTATTCAGTAAATGGTACTGGGAAAACTGGCTGACCACATGGAGAAGATTGAAACAACACCCCTACCTATCACTATACACAAAAGTCAGCTCTAAATTGATCAAAGACCTAAATGTAAAACCTCAGACTATAAGAATCTCAGAAAATGCAGGAGACACCCTTTCAGAAATTGGAGTAGACAACCAATTCTTGATCAAAACCGCAATTTCCTTGCCATTAGAGATAAGACAGACAAGTGGGAACTCATCAAACTGAAAAGCTTCTGAAAAGCAAATAAATCATCAAAAGAGCATAGAAATGGAAAAAATATTTCCCACCAATATATCTGACAAAGGCCTGACATCCAGGATCTACAAACAGTCCCATTAAAAAGTGGGTTAAAGACACGAATAGACACTTTTCAAAAGAACAGATACAGACAGCCAATAGACACACGAAAAAGTGCTCAACCTCACTAGTCATCAGAGGAATGCAAATCAAAACCACATGGAGATGCCATCTAACCTCAGTCAGAATAGTTATCATTAATAATACAAAGAAAAACAGATGCTGGCGAGGATACAAAGAAAAGGGAATATTTCTGCACTGCTGCTGAGAATGCAAATTAGTGCAACCTCTTTGGAAGACAGCGTGGCAATTTCTGAAAGAACTAGAAATTGACCTTCCATATGACTTTTAGCAATCCCCCTATTGGGAATATACCTGGAGGAACTCAAATCATTCTACAAAAATTATACCTGCACATGTATGTTTGTTGCTGCTCTATTCACAATAGCAAAAACAGGGAACCGACCATGCTGCCCATCTAAACTAGACTGGATTTTAAAAATGTGGTAATACACATGATGGAATATTGCACAACATAAAGAAGGACAAACATAAAGACTCCACAGCAACTTGGATGAAATTAGATTCCATAGTACTCAGTGATCTACCACAGAAGCAAAGAACAGAGTAGAACATGTTCTCACTTATAAGCAGACCCTGAACATGTGCCACAATACTATAAGAAAGGGATTGGCAGTAGCAGGATACCACAAGGGTGGAGGGGAGAACACAACATCACTTAGGTTCCTGATCTCAAACCAGGCAATGTAGAGACCATAGGGAGACCCAAACTTTATTTGTACGATGCCCACCTGTATACCTAATCTTGAATTGTACTCTACGTCTTTAAAATAAAATATATTAAATAAATAAATACATAAAATAAAATAATTATTCATTAACTAGCATAGAAGCAAAGAAGAACTGGAGCTGGGGCATTTGTTTCTGAAATATTTAGTTAAAATTTTTTAAGAATTTCAAATGTTTTAGATGTGTTATTTCAGAATTTTGTTTGCAATTCACTTCAACTGGAATGACTCAAAATGGATTCCTCATGTTGATGATATCTTCACTGATTTTTTTTTTTTTTAGTGGTATATTTCTGCACTAGAAAAATTTCTACTTTGGTCTGCAGAAAGAAAAAAAGAAATTTTTATCAATATACAAAAACCAAAAGTTCATCTGGGGAAAAAAAGTATGTGGGTTAAACTAAAGCAAACTTAACAACATTTTGCCCAAATTAAATTAGTTCTAACATCAGAAATTTCTCTAACAACATGCTGAAAGCCCCTCCATCATATTGACAGATATTTTCCCTCATAACTCCTCTTCCACTCTGTTATCAAACACTGTTGAATCTACTGAAATATATCATAGTCTCGCTTCATTTTCTTCATCTCTTCATTCAGTTAAACCTGTTTTTCATTTGCAATGTCACAGAAACCTCCTATCGAATAGAGTACAAAAATATGTATTAAGTCTTCAGTATAGAACAACAGTCACTCTGTGAAAGACTGGGCATGTGATATATACTGATCTTACAAGTGTTCTTATCTACATTCATCTTACCTATCTACTAAATTCGGTCAAGGGAATACAGCTTACCAAGTACTAATCATGTGTCTCTTCTAAAAATTCCAAAAATTCTTCAGTGTTCAATAAACGCAAACTCCTTATTTAAGTTTTCAAGTATGAGCAAATAATTTATAAAATATTAAAATATTATACCCCTATTTCCTACTTCTCCACTTCAAGCCTCCTACACTTTAGTCAAACTAAAGAATTCATTGCCCCTAGAATAGACTCCTTTGTATTTTGTCATTTTTTTCCCCACCAGGATACACTCCTTTCTGCTCTTCATTGGCCAACATTTTATTTATTTTGCAAATATTTGAATACCAAACTCTTATGCAATCTTTCCTAGGAATACTGAATTGGCATCTCTTTTATGGTATTAATCTGTCCTGTTCTATAGTTACCCTTGAAATTTCTGGGGTCCCTGTTTATTTATAGCAAGCAACAGATGTCTAACTCAAAATGATTTAAGTAAGCCAGTAGTTTCATTTCTAGACCCAAAGTTTTTGGACCATTGGTCTATGTGCCTTATTTTTGTACTCATATCATGCTATTTTTGTTACTGTATCCTTGTAGCAAAATTTTGAAGTCTGGCGTGTGATGCCTTCAACTTTGTTTTGCTTAGGGTTACTTTGGCTATTTAGGTTTTCATTTTCTTTCACGTGAATTTAAGAATTATCTTTTCTAGGTATGTGATAAATCATACTGGCAGTTTAATAAGGATTGTGTTGAGTGTGTAAATTGCTTTAGGCAGTGTGGACTTCTTAATAATATTGATTATTCCAATCTATGAGTATTAGATATTTTTCTATCTGTTTGTGTCATGTTTGATTACTTTCAGCAGAATTTTGTAGTTCTTGTTGTAGAAATTTTTCATCTCTCTGGTTATATATATTATGATGCATTTTACATTTTTGTGGCTGTTGTGACTAGCATTGTGTTTTTCATTTGATACTCAACCTGTTTTTTATTTTTGTATAGAAATGCAATTGATTATTGAACTTTAATTCTGTATCCCAAGAATTTACTGAACTCCTTTATCAGTGCTAGGAGGTTTTGGGTGGGATATTTCTATATATAGAATCATATCATTTGTGAAGAGAGATCATTTAACTTTTTTTTTTCCTATTTAGATACTCTTTATTTCTTTCTCTTATCTGATTGCTCTGGGTAGGACTTCTGGTATTATGTTAAATAGCAATGATGAAAGTGAACATCTTTGCCTTGTTTCAGTTACTAAGGGGAACGCTTCCAGCTTCTGCTCGTTAAGTATGATGTTGGCTGTGGGTTCATTGTAGATGGCTCTTATTATTTTGAAAAAACGATTCTATGATTCCCAGATAGTTGAAGGTTTTTATTATAAATGGATGTTGGATTTTATCAAGTGTTTCTCTGCATCTATTGAGAGAATCATGTGGTCCTTGTTTTTGCTTATGTTTATGTGATGGATTACAGTTATTACTTTGCATGCGTAGAATCAGCCTTACATCCTAAGAGTAAAACCTACCTGGTCATGATGAATGATCTTTGAAATGTGCTGTTGGAATTAGTTTGCTAGTATTTTGCTACGGACTTTTGCATCTGTGTGCATCAGGGATATTGTTCTGTAGTTTTCTTCTTTTTTTATTTGTTATGTCTTTGTCATTTTTTTATTAGGATGATATTGACTTCATAGAATGAGTTAAGAAGAATCTTTTCTTCTCAATTCAGTAGGATTGGTATAAGTTGTTCCTTGCACTTCTGGTAAAATTCAGTTGTGAATATATCTGGTCTTGAGTTTTTTTAGTAGGCTTTTTTTAATTTATCATTTTTTAGTAGGTATTTATTAATGCATATATTTTGTGGCTTGTTATTGATCTGTTTGAAGTTTCAATCTCTTCCTATTTCAGTTGTAGAAGGTTGTTTGTTTCCAGGAATTTATGTATTTTTTTTATAGATTTTCTGGCTTACACATGAATAGATATTTGTGAGAATCTCTGGTGATTTTTTTTGTATTTTTCCAAGATCAATTGTAACATGGCCTTTGTTATTCAGATTGTATTTATTCAGATATTATCTCTCACATTCCTCTCTCTCTCTCTGTCTCTCTCTCTCGTCTCTCTCTCTTTCTCTCTGGTGCTCTTTTTTTAAAAAAAAATCAAGCCGGGGTCTGCTAGTCTTGTTTATCTTTTGCACCAGCTTCTTTACTACTTCTGTACATTTTTTCTTTTTGTCTCATTTTATTTCCACTCTGACATTGATTATTTATTTTCTTTTTCTGATCTTTAGGTTTAGTTTGTTTGTACTTTTCCAGTTTCAGTAGGTGTGACATTGTACTGTTTGAGATTTCTCTATTTAGTTGATGTGAGCATGCAATGTTATAAACTTTCTCTTAGCATTGTTTTATGGTATTCCGGAGGTTTTGGTATGTTGTACTATTATTTTTATTTGTTTCTAAGAACCTGTTTATTTCTGTCTTGATTTGGGTTCTTAACCCAAATCAGGAGCATGTTGTTTAATTTCCATATATTTGTGTGTTTTTTAAGGGTTCTTCTTGGTGTTATCTGTTTTTATTCTGTGGTTCTAAATGTTAAATACAATTTTGACTTTTTTGAATTTATTCAGACTTCATTTATGACAAAGCATGTGCTCAAGTGTAAGTTATGTTCCATGTACAGATAAAAAGAATGCAGACTTTGTGGTTGTTGGGTGGTGTGTTCTATAGATATCTATTAAATCTAATTGATCAATTGTGAAATTTAAATGCTGGATTCCTTTGTTAGTTTTCCATGATGTGTCTAAAGCTGTGGTGGGGTGTTGAAGTCCCCACTATTATTGGGTTCCTATACATGTCTTCTTTTCAGTTAAGAAAAAATTGTTTTATAAATCTCATTGCTTCTATATTGGGTGTATGTACATTCAATCTTTCTTGTTGAATTGAGTCCTTAATCACTTTTTAGTGTCCTTCATTGTCATTTTTTTTTTACCTTTACTGGTTTAAAGTGTGTTTTGCCTAACACAATAATAGTGACTCCTTGTCTTTTTGCTTTCTACTTTTGAAGAAGATCTTTTTCAAACTTTTTACCTTGAGCCTAGGGGTGTCCTTAAAAGTGACATGGTTTTCTTAAAGATAGCAGACTGGCCAGGCTCGGTGGCTCAACCTGTAATCCCGCACCTTTGGGAAGCTGAGGTGAGTGGATTGCCTGAGCCCGCGGGCTCGAGACCCGCCTGGGCAACTTGGTGAGACCTCATCTCTTCAATAAATCAAAATGAGCTGGGCATGGTAGCACGCACCTGTAGTTCCAGCTACTTGGAAGGCTGAGTTGGAAGGATCGCCAGAGTCCAGCAGGTCGAGGCTGTGGTGGCCAGGAGCTGCCACTGCACTCTATCTGGGCGACAGAATGAGACTCCAACTCAAAAAAAAAAAAAAAAAAATAGCAGACTGAATTTTTAAAAAAGTAAAATTTGCCACTCTGTGCTTCTTAGATGGGGCATTCAAACCACTAACATTTAAGCTAATTATTGCTATGTGAGGATTAGTTTCTGCCTTTTTTTTGTTGAGAAGTTGCTTTATGTTCTCAGCTTTGTGGTTGATTTGTATGGTCAAATGACTGACATGAGAAATGTTTAACATTTCTAACTATGAGAACAATTCAAATCAAAACCACAATGATACCATTTCATACCAGTTTGAATGACTATTATGAAAAAGTCAAAAAAAACCCAACAAACAGATAGTGAAGTTCTGGAGAAAGGGGTATACTCATACAGTCTTGTGGTAAAGTAAGTTAGTTCAATCCTTGTGAAAAGCAACTTGGTCATTTCTCAAGGATCTAAATATAAATTCACCATTTGATACATCAATCACACCAAGGGGTATATACCCAAAGGAACATACATTGTTTTATTAAAAAGACACCTGCACTCATATATTTATTGCAACACTATTCACAATAGCGGAAACCAGAACCATTCAGAAATCCATAAATAGTGGACTGGATAAGAAAATGTGATATATATTCACCATGGAATACAACATAGCCATAAAAAAGGAATACAATCACGCCATTCGCAGTAACATGGAAGCAGCTGGAGGCCATCACCTTACATGAATTATCACAGAAATGGAAAAAAAAATACCACATGTTCTCAGTTATAAGTGGTCATTAAGTACTGGGCACACATAGGCTCAAGGATGAGAACAACAGACTCTGGAGACTACTCAATGGAAAAGGTAGACAGGAGAAGTAAAAGTTGAAAAGCCTTCCACTGGTACTAAGCTCACTACCTATGGGGTGAAGTCATGAGAAGTCAAACCTCACCATCACTCCATAAACCTATAGACACACCTGCACACATAGCCATTGAGGTTAAAATAAAATAAACATATGATACCAGTCGTAAAAACAATCTGCTTTTCTAAACATACCCTGTCAAAACAGAACAAAAATTCTCAACCACACATTAAAAGAAAAGTGAAAAGACTAATGGGGTTTAAAAACCCTGTGGTTCTTGAAACAGGTTCAGGTATAAAGTATTAATTAAGTCAATATTAATCCAGTATAACATTCTCATTTCATTTTTGCAATAAATATTGTTATTATTATTTTTTTTTTACAAAGATGCATAGAAGTTTCAGGGCTTGCATATATTACTCAGAAACATTTTTGCCTTCAATTGACACATTAATTACCAGTAGATTTACAGAAGTTTAAATTTTTTAAATTAAGAATGGGATGATATGCAGCTGCCTTTCTAAAACAGCTTATTAATACCAGATACAGCTTACTTATGACTTTCTCTGCCTTTATGGTTGTAGGTAGGCTGGCTATCACAACTCCAAGCACCATTTTACCATGAATACTAAGAAGACATGGCCAAGCAATAGTGCCAGCTACACCAGTACTTACAGTAGAAAATAAATATGTTCTCTAAACTGTCTCCAGCAGATCTCTGCCCATATTTCATTGATTAGAACAGTTCTATCTGCTGAACTTTAGTTGCAGGAGAGACTGAGAAGGTGAAGATGCCTCTTATACAATCTATTGTTAAAGAGTAGAAGAGAAAAAGGATATTTGGAGACTGGGAATGCTTAATGGATTTGCCAACTACAGCCCCAAACCCACCAGCCTCTAAGAATTGCTGCACCCCCAAATGGTAAAAATTAAACTGTTATTATTCAACAGGATGTATTAGTCAATCAAATAATGCTTATGGGAATGAATACTACTAATTTTAGAGTAGAAACAAAGTGTGAATAATGGCTCATTCATAATTGTGCACTTTGGAAAAGACATGAAAATCTTCTGTGCCCCTGTTCCCTAATCAGATAATAGGAATTATGAAACTCACTTTGAAAGATTTTAGAGAAAATTCAATGAGCTAATAAAATTAAATTATATCACACTGCAATTCAACACAACATGAATTCTTTATAAATGTTACTTATTATTGTTAGGTTGACAACTATAGCATATTTTACACTGAACAAGATCCCAAGGAAGTATGGGTTTCCTTGCAAACACTTTGTTATACAGAAATAGTTTTTGAAAGTTCCAGTTCCAGCTGGCTTGGTGGCTCAGCCTGTAATCCCGCAACTTGGAGGCTGAGGTGAGTGAATTGCCTGAGCTCGCAGGTTCGAGACCCACCTGGGCAACTTGGCGAGACCTCATTTCTGCAATAAATCAAAAAATTAACCGGGCGTGGTAGTGCGCGCCTGTAGTTCCAGCTACTTGGAAGGCTGAGGCAGAAGGATCCCCGGGTCCCTGCAGGTCGAGGCTGCGGTGGCTGGAAGCAGCCACTGCACTCCAGTCTGGGCGACAGAATGAGATTCTGACTCAAAAAAAGAGAAAGTTCCAGTTCCATTTTACAGTATGGTTACTATAGTTAATAATAATCTATTGAATATTCAAAATTGCTAGAAGAGAGAATATTGAATGATTTCACCACAAAGCAATGGTAAACATTTGAGATGATAGATATGCTAATTACTCTAAATTAATCACTACACATTGTGAGTATATATCAAACATAATAAATGTATACATAAATATGTACATTATTATGTATCAGTTGACAACGAAATAAAACTTAAGAAACATCTTTTTCAAGATTGGTAAAACAGCAAAGGCAATTTATAACTATTCCTTTTTTCTAAAATTCTTATGTTAATTTTTAAATGTTTTGCTATATCTCCTTGTTCTCTACTTTTTTAGAGCTCTGATAATTATGGTGGGTTCTGCAATATTTTTGAATTAAGTATATGTAATCTAGTTCTATTATTTAGGACAGATTATTCTAGCCAAAGAAAAGGAATTACCGCAGTAAACAAGATGAGAGACATTCTTATTCTGCCAAATGGCATACTGCATACTGCTTAGGAAGAACTTTCCAACATATAAAATTATTATAATTTATCTTTAGAAAATTATTGAGAAAATATTAGGCCCAGAACTCCTTTAGGAATCTGTAGGTGGATCAAGAAAGTTGACCATGTTATTAATGGTAACACTGTAAGTCTGTACAGTGCTTTAAAATTTGCAGAATTATTTTATATCAGATCTCTTTTGGTTTTATAAAAGTGTTGAGGTGTTGATGATGCATTTCTTATAGTGTTTAGGAAGAAATATGAAGTTTAGAACGTTTGTACAATTTGGTAACGCTCACAAAGAGAGTCAGGGAAACATTTAAACTTCAGATCCCATGACTCCAGCCCAGCCCACAGTAGCAGAGGTTATTACTTGATTCATGATGAATCAGTTGTACTATTTATGGCACTGTGTCTCTGTTTTCTCATTGATGAAATGGGGATTATAACAGTATCTATTTCATAAGCTTGGTGCATTAGTCTGCTAGAGTAGCTGTAACTATATACTTGAGAATGGGTATCTTGAACAACATACATTTACTTCTCATAGTTCTGAAAGCTGGGAATTCCAGAATTAAGGTGAAAGATCTTGATAATTTGATTCCCAGTGATGGTCCACTTTCTAACCATTGATAAGCTACGTTTTCACTATGTCTTTACCTCTTCTTATCAAGCCACTAATCCCATTACAAAGGATCCATCCCCATGACCTCATCAAACCCTAATTTTCTCCCAAAATCCCTATCTCCAAATACCATCATTTTGGAGGGTAGTGCTTCAACCTATAAATTTTAGGACACCATCCATTTCACATTTGTCATGAAAATTAAGTGTGATCACATGTAAAATGCTTAGAGTCATGACTTGGGCTTAATACATAGGTTTAAATATGTTAGGTATTATTTTTACAATTTTCATTAGTTTCATTTTCCAGAATTATCTAAGTTGCACAACATGAATTAAAATAGAAATGATCTGAATATTTCAAACAAACGAGACATTATCAGTGTTAAAGAAACTCTTTGGTAATAGGTCGAATATCTTGGGAGACATCAAATT